>JANHFO010006044.1:55653-69455 GCA_032468095.1 Pareas carinatus | reverse complement strand
CAAGGCTTGAACTATCTCACTTTGCATGTAATGAGTCTATCTCATATATTAGTTTCACCTTTTAAGTTGCATTACTGGAATAAACGAACTTTTGCACGATATTCTAATTTTTTGAGTTTCACCTGTACATCCAGAACTTATGTAGACTATTAAGTTTGGTTGAATGTAGGCTTCCATCGTCGACAGCCACATTGGGATTTTATTTTTATATATTGTTTATCTAATTTGCTCCCATACAATTATCATTGCATTTCTTAGGCAGTGATTTCTAAAATATTTATGAATTTTATTTCTCACGTACCCAACAAATGCATGCCACTCTAGATGTAAATTGAATGCCTCTAGCTTTAGGGTCCTTTTATCCCTCAAGGTTATCCATTCTCTGTTATCAATGCTGCGTGATAATAGAGTTCCCAGTTCGGTAACCCCATCCCTCCATTTTTCTTTGTTTCTTGTAAATTCTTACTTTTTATTCTATGCTTTTCCCCTTGCCATATGAACTGTAGCATTATTTTATTTACTTCCTATCTACTTTTATTGTTATTACCTGGAACAAGAATAGCAGCCTTGGCAGTATATTCATTTTGATTGCCACTATTCTTCCCAATAATAGTTATCGATAAATTGAAGTTATTGTTCATTACAGTCCTCTGCAGCTAATCTATATTGATCATTTTGCAATAGTTGAAGGCATGTGTTTGTCTTTCTAATGCTGAACACCATGCCCTTTGACTGGAAGTCCGTTTCCTTGTGCAAAAATCAACTCCTGTGTGATACAGATAAACTTCAAAAGAATGTAAAAAACTAATTAATATCTCCAAGTTAATATACCTAATTGCTTCTTATTAAAATAAAATATATTTAAATAAAGTATTAATTTTACAGCATCTCCAACAGTATAAATGTAATGTGTCATTGCTAAAATATTATTGTCTATATTTATTATTGCATGAGTTATATGGCAGTTGCTGACAGAATTAAATGCAGCCGAAAATGTTGAGGAAACAATTTTTTCCAATTTGTTCTTATTTTCCAACTCTTTATTTTTAAAGAGGATTGGCAGCAATCAATTTCTGAAATCTCAGTGTCTTGGCAGAAATTGGATCAGGTAAAAATGCTGGTATTCTATGGCGGTGATGGCGAACCTATGGCATGTGTGCCACAGTGGGTGCTTAGAAAGGAGTAGCAGTGTCAGGCAATGACGTCACAGGGCCATGCACATGCTCAGAAAGAGAATAGTGCCGCCGGGCGATGATGTTACGAGCTGCGACTCATTAATCGCAACTTGTCCAAAAGGCTAGCTATCACCGTTCTGTGGAAAAGATAAGCAATCTATGAGGCCAGATTTGAAGCCCAAGCTTCATGTAACGATGATCTCCAATGTGTCTAGGTCACTTCCCAGAAAGTCAGGGAAAATTCACAAGGCAAATCTTCATTGCGATGCTGAATTCTTTAATTTACTTTGCAAATATCTCAGTGCCTTAAGGTCTGTTCCATATTTTAAAAAATCTATTAAGAGTAATTTGATTAACTGTGTTTTTCAGAGTTCAGTATCATTGTGTACTCTTCTAACAATTTGATGCTCCTTTGATCTCCTTAGGACTGATCAGCAAACCGTTCTAGCAGAGGCATCTGTTAATGGCCCTGTATGATATGTGATATTGACTGATGATAACTGAAGAATATGAACTGATTTCAAGGATATGATTCTTGAGGATTTCATCTAGAACCTATTGGAGCCAGTCACTGCTGCATTTAATTTCACAAGTGATCAGGACCAGCAACATTTATATTCTAGATTTTGAGACATTGTACAGAAATTCATAAGTGTAAAAATTGCACATTGAAGAATACCAAGAAAATTTTGCGTATGTTTATATTGTATTGTTCTAAATAATGGGTGATTGTGAAATAAGAACTTGCCACCCAAGTAACATTAGTAATGATACTATAGTTAAAAATGGCTGTAAGAATAGTTTTATATAAAAAAGTGAATACACAAATCTAATGTATTTGAGGCATACTATTTGACAATTAGTGACCAAAGTATGTAGCAATTTTCATAATTTTTCACCCAAAACATTTTCAAATCTTTCTTTCATTTTGGCAAAGAATTGTTCAGACGCAATGCCCTTTACATGTTTGGTTGCTTTAGATTTAAAACAATGATTTAAAAAGAATTTTGGTGTTTGACATACTACAACAGGCTTTCAACTGGTAATTGTTTTCTGTATTGTTTAAACCAGATCAAAATGTAAGTCTATCGGTAGAGATTTTAAGTATTTATTACTACAGCTTAGTTGACAGATTGATGTTACTGTAAAGCCATATGTTCTGTTAAGTCTTGTTTGCTTGAAACAATACCTTACAGGTGAAACACTAGAATATTTTAAAGTGCACATGGCTTGTTGTGTATTTTTACAAGACTCATCTTTTTTTAACCCATTCACCAAGATGTACTTTAATTCAGAGCATTACAAAATTACCCATTTTGAAACAATCTTCATTTTTAAAACACTGTAATCCTTTTGACAAATCAAATAAATATAACAAATGCCCATGCTGCTCTTGTAATTAAAGTTTGTGTTTTAAAGATGTAATATCTTTAAATATCCAAATTGGGCAGTTGAGCATGATAATTGTTATATTTTTCACTGTTTTGATCTGTGTGAAGATTTCATTTGTAAGTTTTAAACCAGTTTTTTTTTCATAACTGGGTTGTGTATATATATATAGTGATTATGGAAACTAATTGTAATTTATAATTTTCTATGTCATAAAATTCCAGCCTCCTTTTCAAACAGAAGCAATATAATGTATATTGCCACATTCTTTGGTGGAAGGGTTAAAGGACACCTCTTGCACTTCCAGGTGCAAAATCCACTTTTCTTTCTTTCAAAAGAAGTTAGTCATGTATTTTTACATCATATGTTTTCCTGACCAGTATTTAAAAGCCAAAAGGATACTCTAAACAATGGCCAATGATTTATTTTAGAAAGTGTCCCAAGCTATGTGCCTAATATTACATTGCATACAGAAATAAAAACAAATGTATACTGGTACTTTTATTTTCTCATTACTTCTATGTATGCATATGGCCATCATTTTGATGTTGGAATATGCATAATTGTGTGACCTGCACGAAGAGGGTAATACTGAAAGACATGAAAGGGTGGAGTTAAAAAAAGAAATTCAACTACAGGTAATTTATCTCAATAGTATTCAATGTATTTCTTTTCTTTCTATCCTTAAACACTGCCATTCTCACCATGACAATGCATTTGTCCATACATGCTTTTTGCTCTTCAAATTTAGAAAAGATAATTTTCAGGTAGACTTAACCTAAGGACTATACACATCCACATGTGCTTTTTAGCATAATATGAACATAATTAACATACTGAGCGATATTCAATGAAAGGTGAATAAAAAAGGGAACTTGAAGGGTGTATTAAATGTGGTTGGCAGACATTTGCACCAGGATGGTGCAGTGGTTAAAAGCAGCACTGCAGGCTACTTCTGCTGACTGCCATGTGCCATTAGCCATCAAGTTCAGCAGTTCAATTCCTACTGGCTCAAGGTTGACTCAGCCTTCCATCCTTTCAAGGTCGGTAAAATGAGGACCCAGATTGTTGGGGGGCAATATGCTGACTGTTTAAACTGCTTAGAGAGTGCTACAAAGAACGATTAAGCGGTATATAAGTATAAAATAAATAAATAAATTTGGCAAATTCAGCATAATTTTCAAGAACACACCCCCATACCTGAAAAGTTTTCAAACAGTGTGTGCTGCCTGTTCTAACATGTCAGTAAAACATGGACACTAACCTCACAGGATGGGACATTGCGTCACCGCTGACTGGCTGCGGCCACCAGCGGGCTGTCATCTTGCCACAGGACCACGTGGCCGCATAATTTTTTAGCCACAGGCCATTTTACCGCAGGCAATGGCTTCTGCTCTTCTGCCTTGCCTATGCAAAGGAGGGGGCTTCCTGTCTGTGTCCCCCCTCCCTTTCTCTTCGTGCTTTTGTCTTGGTGTACGCATAAATATGTGCATGTGTGAAATGCATTTCCCCTACCCCTTTTCAGACTACTACTGGCTCCAACCGGAAAAGGGGTGGGGAAAATACATCCTATGCTTTTTCCGATAATTCAAGTTGTTATCATCATGATTAACTTATCTTTTCATATTAATTCCTTTGCCTTAAGGACACACGTGCACATATTTATACATACATCAAGACACAAAGAGAAATGGAGTTGGGGAAACAACCTAAAACGTACTGTAAATTTTAACTAAGAAAGTGAATATCTTCATTCTGGTTGCCTGGCCAGAATGAGGGTATTCAGAATGAGAATTATGAAGTTCTAAAATCATGTCTGTCTCTTTAAGATCTCTCATTGTGGATGTGCTTGTGATTTGTGCACACTGAGGGAACATCAGAAGAAAATTAAGAGCTTTCTATTTCTTCATTGTTTGAAATGTGTGGGTGCCTTGTATCTGCCTTTGAGTTGGCTCAGGGACAACCGCCTCCTTTCAAACTCTAACATTTTTCTTTCATTGGTTGAAGATTGCAGGTGGGGATCCATCCATCCTCTATTCCCCTTCCCCCTTTTCACCTGCTTGCCTGCAATCTCCCCCATGGCACCCACCCACCTGTATGTGAATGTAAGGGCAGAGGAGAGGAGAAGGCTGGAATAAGGGCATCCCTCAGCTCCCTCCTGAAGTGTGTGAATGTAAGCTGAGGTATGACCTTATTCCAGCCACCTCCTTTCCTCTGTTCTTATCCCTTATTCAATCCCCCCTTTGCAGATGCAAGGCATAGGAGGCAGGAAGTCATTGTCTGCTCCCCGCCATCTGGTGGTGAGATGGCCAGGTGGCCCTGTGGTGAGATAGCGTTCCCCTGGTGGTTGCAGTCAGTCAACAGTGGGGAATCTGGATAGATCCCACCTCACAATACATAAGCTACAAGTGGCACACAGAGCCATGGTAAGATACATGCTCGGCATCACAAGACAAGATAGAAAGACCTGAACATGGATTAGAGAACAAATGAAAGTATAGGATGCCATCAAAAAAGTAAAAGAACTGAAATGGAATCAGGCTGGTCAGAGCAAGAAAAACTGATGGCAAGTGGACTAAGGCAGTCATAGAATGGATTTCTTGATAAAAAGCATCCACAAAAGAGAGTTAAAACAAGATTGGGCAATAGCATCAAGTATCGTGGGCCCAACCGGCAAAAGAAAGCTGAGAACTCTATTGGTTGAAAACATGCAGAAGAGTCCATTTTGCAGGGGATAGACAATGGCTAGAATGATGATGACGATGAACCGTATTACAAGATGCTTTTCCAACTCAGTCTTGTCCATAGCCCACAAAGTCCTGATGCCTCCAGTTCCAAATAGAAATTGGGTCCCATCATTAGCTTTTTGGAATCTTTCAAGGTCGTCTGCCTTAAATTCACACACTGTCATGTGTACAAACTACAATTCGCCTACTAAATGTAGGATACCTTTATCCTACATGTAATGGAAGACGCTCAAAGACTTGCTTTGAAATGAGGTGGCAAACAAATTCAATAACAGCAGAATAACCATAAGGGACCTTGGAGGTCTTCTAGTCCAATCCCCTGCATAAGCAGGAGATCCTATACCGTTCTGGACAAATGGCTGTCCAATCTGTTCCTAAAAACCTCCAGTGATGGAGCACCCACAACCTCTGAATACAACATGACCCACTGGTTAATTCTATCAGGAAATTTCTCCTTAGTTCTAGGTTGCTTCTCTCCTTGATTAGTTTCCATCCATTGCTGCTTCTGCCTTCTGGTGCTTTGGAAAATAGTATGACTCCCTCTTCTTTGTGACAGACCCTCAAATATCAGAACACTGCTATCATGTATTTTAAATAATAAAACATATTTATTATGAATAGGTACCACCTTATAGCAAGTTGTCAGAAATCCAGAAATACAACTGAAGTTACAAAGTCTTAAAATAAATGCATAGTATTTATTAACATATTTCAGAATGTTTCATGGTTAGCATGAAATGTCTGTACAGATTAGTTAACTTGCCTATAATGATGGTTTCCAAGTGGTTATCAGTAAATTTTCACACCTTGATTTCTGCAAATGATCAAACAGTTTGGGGAACATTTGCAAGTTAAGAGTTTTGGAGAAGGCTTCTGTCATTTCATTGTTCTAAAGATTGCAGAAGAGTCTGAACCTATTCTCCATAAAGTAACAAAAGGGAGGGGAAATATGGACATTACAGAATATTACCAAGAAATAGCCATCAATAGAGTTTTGTCATCCAGGCACGTGGCCACAAGCAGCTGTGTTACTGGCACCAGCTATGAATGTTAAAGATAAAACCAAATATCAGTTGAACATATTTCACCAAGACTACAGGCTTGCAGAATAACAGAAATCAGAAATAATGAATAATAATCAGGAATAATGAAAATCAGCCACCTTAAAGACTAAAAAAATGCTGTCCTCTAATAACTTCCCCCTCATTGAGAAAGGCTTTGTAAAGGGTGACAATGATCTGTTAACTCTGACAAAAAACTGTTGGACAAATGTGAAGAGTGGTGGAATTTCGCAATACAGAGTAGCGTCCAGAGCTGGTACCAAAAGACCTTGAGATTAGAGATAAACAGCTATGTTACAAAATCAGGCAAAGCACAGTATTTATGGAACACATGGCTATAAAACAGACTGGGAGGGAGGGGGGTACCAAAAAATCAAAGTGTTTTCCTTCCAGCCCTAGAACAGAGTTACGGTCAATGTGAATGTAAAATCAGAATTTAAAAAATTATGCCCTACTCAGTTTGATGGTGAAAGCCACCAGGAAGGTGACAGAAGGCTGGATCTTCTGTAAGTAAGTAGTAAGTAGAAATGAGAAAAATCTGTCCTGCCAACCAGATGTGGCTAGCAGGGGGTGCCCATCTCACCACCGCCAACTCGGTCTGGTCTCGGCGCCACTATTTCGCTACAAGCATCTTGACACTTGGACAATTTGCTCGGGGCACCCAATGGAGAACCAGTGGGCTGTCAGGGTGGAGGAGGTTGGGTCTGCTCTGAAGGCTGAACCAGCAGTGGCTGCAGTGAGGGATGGGCTTCTTGTTGTTTTTGTTGCTTTTCTGACTAGCGGGGGATGGGCTTCCTGTTTGTTGTTTTTGTTTTTTGTTGGAAAGCACACACTTGACACACACTCTTTTGATTTGTGGGATAGGGTTCAATAACAGAATAACAGAGTTGGAAGGGACCTGGTAGATCATCTAGTTCAACTCTCTGCTCAAGCAGTAGACCCTAACAGAATGATCGGATCACAGAGTTGGAAGGGACCTGGTAGATCATTTAGTTCAGTGATTGCCAACCTGTGGGCTGGCGCCCGTCAGTGGGCCACAAGAAAATTTTGGTGGTCCGCAGGAAAATCTGGAGACTGAATTTTTTGTATGGTTCTATAGTTCCTCTGTGTGTGTGTCTGTGTTTCTCATTCTGTCTCTCTGATTCTTTCTCTGCCTCTTTCTGTGAGTGTGTCTCATTCTCTGTGTGTCTGTCTCTCAGTCTCTTTCATTCCCCCTGTGTGTCTGTCTCTTTGTCTGTCTGTGTGTGTGTGTGTCTGTCTCTCTCTCATTCTCTCTCTGTCTCTGTTTCTGTCTCTCAAGCAGAAACAAGTATTACACTAAAATGTGTAATACTTAAAGAAATTTCATTTATTTTGTAATAATTTAACTTTAATAATTTTGCTGCAGTTAAACAACCATTAAAGATTTTATGATTAAATAAGCGCCTTTTATATTAATAAAATTGAAGTTCTCTGATCATTATTTTATGTATGTATGTATCTTTTTAAAAAAATCATATTAGTGGTTCACAGAATTTAAAATTATGAATTTAGTGGTCACTGAGGTCTAAAAGGTTGGTGACCACTGCTCTAATCCAACCCTCTGCTCAAGCTGGAGACCCCTACAGATGACAGGATCACAGAGTTGGAAGGGACCTGGTAGATCTAGTCCAACTCTGCTCAAGCAGAAGACCCTTACAGAATCATAGAATGAGAGAGTTGGAAGGGATCTCTGAGGTCATCTAGTCCAACTCCCTGATCAAGCTTAGCGACTGTCCAGTGTTGCCAAGCCAAGCATCGGCAACACCCTCTCCCCCCATCCACTCCCGTGGTCATCGTTGACTTTTCTTGTCACAGATGTGAAGTGAATCACTGCAGTGATTCAGTTAGCACAGGGACTCCTCAACTTACAACGGTTCATTTGGCAACTGGTCAAAGTTACAACAGCACTGAAAAGAGGGACTTTAATCCATTTTTCACACTTAACGACCACTGTTTTCTTGCAGATGTTTCATTACTAGGTAACATCAGTGCTAGTAAAGAAATTATTTGTTTCATGTTGATAAAAATATTTTGAAAATCACAGAAGCATAAATCAGTTCAAAAATTTATTACAGAAATTGTAACAACTGAAATAACATCAAATATTTAAAAAGTCCTAAAACTATTTCAGTGGTCCTTTTTGGTGTTGTTTTATTAGTTCCTTCATCTAAATAACATTTTGTAAAAAATTAAAAACTTTTCACAGAAAGCTAATACATTTCACCGAGGATTTGATAATACTCCTAAGTATTTGGTTTCTATGTAAGATCTTGTATTCTTGCTCTATGAGAGTGGAACATATTTGCTGTCCATTAATTTGTATTAAAGTTGGAGGGTGGGGAGTTTGTAGAAGTGGTATACTGTATAAGAAAAACAAATAACATCTTGATTGCATTTTCTGTGTCATAAAAATCTAATTCATTAAATATATAATTATATAATATTGATTTTTAGATTTAAGTGGTAAAATAAAAGCCATAAGACTTAAATAAATCTATAGGTTGATTTCCTAAGAAGCATAAGGATAAAACAGAAAATATTGCATTTTTGTAATGAATTCATTGGACAGTGAATAAATAATACAGAGAAATACTATAGTACTTCTCCTTATTCTGTGCTAGTGATGAAGAGTGGCCATTACTAGAATATAAATACGGTAGTACTGAAAGCCCAGAAGCAATGTATAGGGGAAAAGATGAGCCAAAAACAGAGAAGAAACCCAGTATGTCACTACCTACAAATGCTGAAATAGCAGTTAAAACAAGAAAATTTTGGGGCCAGAAACTTTGGAAGTTAAACAAATTACAAATGAGAAAAATTGACTATTAAAAATCAATGGACAGCTAAAAAACCAGATTTGGTTTTTTAGATGTGATTAACAAAGAGAGAGAGATGTAAAGGGAGTGTTCAGAGAAGTGTCAAATTTAGCATTGAAAGAAGCAAGGAACTAAAGCGACATTAAGAACAGAGAAAGTAGAGCAGTCAGTAGAGTTGGTGTGATATGGAAAAATGTATTAGAGTTACTAGCTTACATTATTGTAGATGGGAAAACAAATATGGGAAAACAAATTTCTGCAAAACAACATACAGTAAGCAAATATTTTTTTCAGAGATATATCTAAAAGAATGTTACAGTTATCAACAGAGTAAGTCAGCTGGGCTTAGGATGAGAGGAAATCTAGTTTATTTGGAAGAATGCACAAAATGTGTCAAAATGAAAAGTATTAATCAAAGGTGGTGCAGAGTAAAGAGAAGACATCCATTAACAGGCATTATCTGTCGCAGCACATGCCCTTTGGGCATCATAGTGTCCAAGATCAGGTTGGTCCTGACCCTGCTGAGCTTTTGGAAAATTCTTAGGACCTGCAATTTTCTTGGGCTGGGAAATCAGCAGCCCAAAATGTGTTGGTTGATTGGCTATTGTTGATTGCCTTTTTATGCCAATTGTTTTTGTTGTTTGTTTTAGCTAAAAGAATAGTTTGTAATGAAGTTTTAAACTGTGCTACCTTCCAGAGTCCCTGCTGCAAGATGGATGGCTAGATAAATAGAAGTGAATGACTGAATGATTAAGGAGAGGGAATTAAGAAGACATAGAAAGGCCAGGCAAAAACATTCTTTATAAAGAATATATCAAAAGTGTCTAAGGAAGCAAGAGGAAGAATTTGCCATTCTGGCTTAAAGAGTTGTACTCTCTCTTTGTCATGTGCACAGTTAACATATTTATAAAACAAGGTATTTTTGGAGTGTTTTCTGCACTGAACCTGAAACTGTATTTGAAACAGACTGAACTACAGCAAAGTGAAATAATATGCAGCAATAAAACCTCAATTGTTTGCTTTTACGATATTTATTTTAACGACCTATAAAAAAGTTGCATCTGGGAATCCAGTTTTCATTTATCTTCCCTAATTGATAGCTTAGCGACAAAGTTTATGATGTTTGCAATTTATTTATTGGCTACATAGCACTGAAGAGTTAGGAACCCTACCGGAATTACTTTCTTTAGATCATCTGAAAATTTAATTCTATAAAATAGTTACACATGCTTGAACTATAATTAAAATCGTTCAAGATCTTTTCTTCAGGCAAGATAATTTCAAAAAGGGTGGAAGAAAGTAGTGGGAGGAACTATGATGAAATGTTAGTATTTTTAGAGAATAGGTAGTCCCAGAAGTTTCCTTATGGTTGGATTAGGAGCTCTCTCAAATCATGCTGGGAAGATGAAACAAGCAAGTTTTATAGCCAGTATAAAGAGACTCTTTAGTCTTCACCTATCAACTGAAGCAGACTGACATGATGACTTAGACATTCTTATACATACATATTTCTGAATAAATGCAATATGCATACTTACCTTATTATTTATTATGGTGGCTTTGCTGGTACATTCTGAAGAAAAAATGTGTTCCAAGGTTCCTATATATTTGAGACGAAAATATATTTGAAAGCCAACTGAATGGATTTTAAGGCTTCCAGTAGATAAGCAGATTTATACAATACCGAAACTGAAAATGTATGCCTTAGAAACAATTAATCAACGTTTAAGGCATTTTCTTTATTAATAACTTTTTTTCTAATGAATCTTAATTATGGTTATAATGAAGTGCAAATTTTCCTGGGAATAAAGGCTGATAAACACAATAACTTTAACACAGGCATTAATACTTACGATCCAAGCACATACTATGTCCATAAAATAATTCTGCCATAATTTTGCTATGCATAAACGTATGCTTTTGCTCCCAGGAGACAAATAGTGGCAAACATAATACCTGGCTACATTCATTCTTTCTCAGGGAAAAAATCCCAAATCCCTGAATCACTTTTTAAATTATGTGAGATTTGACTTTTCAGTTCTTCAATAATAAAAGCAACCTCACAGAATTTGACTTTTAATAAATCATAACAGATTATATATAAGCTATACTTGAATTAAAAATATATAATTGATTTATTGACTGTGTGCCATCAAGTCAGTGTCACCTCTTAGTGATCACATATATAAGGTTTCCTCAAAAAAATTTCTGATCTGAACCTGACCCTTCAGGTCTTTCAGTGATGCACCCATCACTGTAGTAATTGAGTCTATGGACTTTGCTCATGGTTGTATTTTCCCCCTTTCCTTCCACAGTATGAAAAGCCTCAGCTCTCCTTAGAGATCTATAATGCTGGGAAAGATAGAAAAAAGGGGAAGTGGACTATAATTTCAATTAAATTCTCTGATATCAAGGATTTGAAGTTTCTCCTCACCAAATTTCTGTCTTGAGTGATATTGACATATACTACTAGCAGTTGTTCCTGTGCTCTTCCGGTCTCCTTTATCCTCAGTTCGTATAATTAATAATTTTGTTGCAGTTGAAGTACTTTGTACCTGCAAGAGTATCATAACATGTTATTGTGGAAATCACAAGAATTCTTTCCCGCAGAATCAATGCAGTGAATTCTACTTATAATGATTATTAAGCTGAGTTGACTCTTTGGATGCCTGTACATTTTGCAAATAAATATTTAATCCTAACCAGCAAACTGTTATTATGTTAATGATACTATTCTTTTAATTCACTGGTGTTTAAATATAAAAACGAAAACAAAATATCAACAGTATTCCATCCATTCTTCCTTCTTTAGTTTTATTTTCTCATGCTTTCCAGGATGCTTGCTCCCCTATTTGGCCTACTAATTGTTATAAATTGCACAATTATTGGTGAGCTATAACAATATTTCTTACCTGGTGGCAGGTTTTAGGTAAAATAAAAGGTGCCCAATAAGGGTCCCCAGACTGACAATCCTGCACAGTTCCATGTACAAGAAGTACCTCATCCATAGCTTCATCATAAATATCATATTTAGTGTGAGTTGGTACATCCACGACATATGTATTAGAAAACTGCACACACATTTTGTATGACCAATCCTATGCACCAAAGATATATTATATGAATTAGATGAACATTTATAAAAATTCTAGTTTGACTATAATTCAAGATTTTTATGCAGGACAAAGTAGAATTTCTCTTGAATCAAGCTTAACTCCAAGATGTTTATTGTATTCAAAAGTATTTTGAAAGATTTTAACGTGTTCTGCTCATTATTTTATATTCTGGATGAACCATGAAAACATCAGTAAATGTAATTATGTATTTATTTATGTACTAGTTTTATAGTGTACCTATCTCATATATTCTTAAATTATTTCCTAGACTTGTACCCTAAATTATATCTTATGTATAAACAGAATTTTCCAGTTACATATTTTAGCACTAAAATTTTAGAAAGAGTTTTGTGCAATAATGTTAATCAACAAATGTAACACATATATAAGGACATACATATTTAGTATATAGACTGAAACAATAATTAAAAACTATATTAATTCTATTCTGTACTCAAAAACACATATTTGCTCAGTACAGTAAGACATGAGGAGACTGTCATCCCTGTATATAAACCTAAATGTTGTTATGACTCCATTTAAAATTATACTTTATTTAAACAATAAGCTATTATTTATAGTATTAACATTCTTCAGTATTCTATAAATATACCAATTTCATAATCAGACATAATGTAGACTTTTGTTTAAACCTCCCAAGTTCCTTTTCTTAGATTTAGCAACGTGATTTTAACAATAAGAAATTGTTCTTCTCCCTTTTCTTTTCCAAAAGGATAATGCTGCATGTATCTCACTTTTATCAATCTATGATAGTTTTTTCTGCTTTCTCATCTTCCACTGGAACAGAAAGGATTGCTTTAATGAGGATTATTTCAATGCAATGCACCCTATTGTTTATTGGCCTCTCTTCTCATCTTCTCAAAGTGGACTATCCATATACTTAAATAGCAGAGCTATTAACATCTGTATCCAATATCATATAGGAACTAGTGAATCCAGATATTCACATTTCACTATCTATAAATATTGACACGGTTTGCTAGTTAGACCAATTATTTCTTCACTGATAAGTCTATTTCAGTTAAGCAAGAACATTAGCAAAACAACTATACTAGAACCATAAGAAAGCTACAGACATGCCTACCATATTTGGAAGATTTTCTTTAAAAGTTTTGAGAGCAACATCAAGAGCAATTTTTAACCATATTTTATATTCCAGGGATGGTGGATCCAAAAATGTATCAAAAGCTTCCAACAAATCATCAATAGAAATGAAACATGTCTGGAGGTGAAAAGAGAATAAAGTAAGCCCATGAGACAATTACAACTCATTGTTTAGGCAATTGTATTGACTTCAGTTTCATTTTCTTCTTTAACTGAACCTGATAAAATCTTGGCCTTTTCATACCCCATGTGTGAAAAATGGAGCAAACATATTTTTTTTATAAAGAAAGTTTTATTTTCAATATAACAAATATATAACAGAAAAAGGATTCTATCATACATATAATATGCT
>JANHFO010006043.1:61747-72579 GCA_032468095.1 Pareas carinatus | reverse complement strand
AAATGTAAACCCTTACTTTGCTTGCCACTGAATTGCATTTTATTGGAGAGGGCTTAGTGCTTTAATCACTGCATCATTTTATCCTTTAGAAGCCCTAAATAAGTTAATTGCAGGTTTTATTTGATTTGGATCATACTTCATTTAAAAAAATAAATGCAAACTTATTTAATCACAAATTAAGTAAGGTATATTTTATTTATTACACATATTTGGCACCCTTCTCACTATAGTCCAATGGTGGCAAACCTATGACACATGCCAGAGGCGGCTCTGAGTCCTTTCTGTGGGCACACGCGCCATGGTCCCAGCACAGATTTCTTTGCCAGAAAGCCAGAGGGACGTGGGCTCCCCTCCCCTTCTCCACATGCGCCTGAGGACATTTCTGACATCACCCGCCCCTCTGCCCAGAAGCCCAAAGGGAGCGCTTCCTCCCTCCCGTCTGGGGTAAGGCGGGTGACTCAAATGCAGTGGGGAGTCTGTGGTGAATGTGAGAGAGGCGAAGAGCCAGGCTGGAGGGGAGTATAGCCCACAGAAGCTGGGGAAGGCTACTAGAAGGCCCGCGGTGACCTCGTGTAGGCCGCGGACGAGGTAAGGGGTGTGGGCTGGGTCACCAATGGCTACAGGGGGCGAGCGTTGGCACTTTGCAATAAATAAGTGGCTTTTTTGGGTTGCGGTTTGGGCACTTGGTCTCTAAAAGGTTTGCCACCACTGCTATATAACATCACAATGTTGATTAGTTGTCAGTGAACGGATCTGGGGTTATTTCATTGGGCTTAATTTATCGAACTATGCATTTACATACAGCTAACCAAGTTTTGAGCATAAAGAAGCAAATCATCAAAAAGGAAGAATGAAGGCCCTTATATTGGGTCAAAGGCAAATCCAGCAATAAACAGGACTACCTATTCTTCTTATAATTTAATTAATTTATTTGTGGTTGGCTATGTTAATTTTTTTATATTGTTTTATTGTAAGCCGCCCTGAGTCTATGGAGAGGGACGGCCTATAAGTTTGAAAAAAACAAACGAACAAATAAATAATGGAAGAATCCCTATTGGAGTCAAACCATATTCTGATGTCGTACGACGTACGAACTCCACCCGTGCGGTTTACTTTAAAGTTTGGAAAGTTGAGTGTAAGCGACCCAAGGCGGACTGTGATTTAGCAGACCTTACACGACCCACTTCCGGGGGGGGGGGCGGGAGAGCGGAGAAAGGAGAGGACCGGGGAGGACCGGCAGGTAGGCAAAGGGGGCGCGCGGATTCAGCAGCAGCCCGGCAGGGGCGGGGAAGGGAAGCCGAGGCGCGGGAGGCGAAGGGACGGAGCCGGCTGAAAAGAAGGACCGGGCTAGGGGGAGAGAAAGAGCGGGGAACGGAGGAGCAAACCGGGACACACACGCACACACAAACCCAGCCCGCTTCGCAGTTCCCCGAGCGCGGGGGCCGGGCGGACGGTCTCACCTGCCACGGTGTACCTGTCCAGGTAGTTGAGGACGTTGCCCACGCTGAGAATGGCGGCGGCGGCCACGCGGGCTCTGCCGAGGCTGGGAGCCCCGCCGGGCACCGCCTGGGAGCCTCGCTCGGCGTCGGCGGCGATCTTGGCCCCGCCGGGCGCGGGGAGCGCGCCGGAGAGCGTCTGCACCTCGCCGCCCCGTCCGCAGCAGCCCCGGTCTCCGCCGCCGCCGTCGTCCTCCTCCTCCTCGTCGTCGCCGGAGACGGCCGCCGCAGAGACCCGAAGCCGTCCGCCGCAGCCGGGGGGGCCGTTGCCCGACGAGCCGTCGCTCTCTAGGCACATCATGAGCCGCGGCGGCGCTGAGGGAGGAGGAGGCGGAGGAGGCAGGCAGGCGGCGCGGCGTCTCTCGCTCCGTTTCCAGGCTAGCCGCCGCCTCCCCTCCCCTTCCCTTCCTGCCGGACTTCCAGCCGCGAGAAGGCGAGGAGCTCCTGACGCGGCGGCGGCGGCCGGGCAGAGTCCCGGCTGCGAGCACCGCCTGCGCTTCCTCTCGCCTCCTGCCTCTTCCTGGTCGGTTCGCCCATGGCCAGGGGCGGGGTTTCCACGAAGGCGTCCCGAAACCCGAAGCAGGAAAAAGGGGGGAGAAAGGAGCGCGAGCCGCCGAGGCTGGGCGCGCGTGCCTCGGGTCGGCCGTGGGGAGCGGGAGGCGCCGCCCCCCCCCAATTCCTCGGCATCCCCGACTCCGGCTCAGCCCACAGCGCCCCTCAGGAATAATAGCCTTGGGTCGGTGCGGAAAACATTAGGCCGGTGCAAAGGGCGCCCACCGGCTGACCCGCATGCCGGCCCGGCGGGCGCAGCGGACGGGCGCGAGGGAACTGGTTGTCGGCAAGCTCTTTGGGATGGCGCCAGGACCGCCCGAAAGAAGAAGTAGCCCTGTCCATTTTGAATTAATTCCAGTGGTTTAATACTAGTACCATTAACACGATGACTAAGAGTAGTAGGAATCAAGTAGGTGGCCCTCATTGCATTCCAGCCTAACAACTGCAGTTAAACTGCAGAAAACAAGGCATCGAGGAGAGGTGGTTGTTGTGGTCAAGAAGAGCTCCATGTTGCATGCCTGTTGCACTCTTTTCTGAATAGGGACACTCCAGACCCTCATTCCTTTCATCTCAGGTGTGGACTACTGTAGTGCACTCTAGCGGAGGCTGCACTTGAAGACTACTCTGAAGCTGCAGCTGGTACATAAAGCGGCAACTGGTTCAGGAGCTGCCTTAGTTACCAGCAGCGTTTGGGTGCAATTCCAGGTGCTTGTGTAGAATAACTTTCAGGTGCTACGGACTGGAAGGACTGCTGATCTCAGCATTCTCCAGATCCCATAGATAAAACAATATATGATGGGTTTCCTCAATCTTATTTTAATAAAATGCCTTTAAAACCTGTTTTTTCTCCCAGGTCTTGGATTAACCAATGGTGAGGTCAACAATACTCTTTTCATTTGGGGAATGCTAAATGTGTAATGCTCCATCTGATCATTGTTTTTGTCAACAGTGGCTGTCACCTAGAATAATTTTTCGCTAGGCAGCCTTACAAATTTAATAAATTAGAAATTAAAATTGAAAAAATATATTGCTGTGAGGAAAAGCCATAACTGTG
Organism: Pareas carinatus; assembly: GCA_032468095.1. Lineage (NCBI taxonomy): Eukaryota > Metazoa > Chordata > Lepidosauria > Squamata > Pareidae > Pareas > Pareas carinatus. Next base: position 69,477 of record JANHFO010006043.1, on the reverse strand, counting down.
AAATACACAAAAACCACTCCAAAAGTACTCCAAGCAAAATTGTGCATTGAGAGATGTCCAAAAGATAAAATATTGGTTTGTAGATATGTTAAATTGCAGGTAATACAACTGAATAATGATGGCTATCTGCATGCAATTTTATACAGCTTCTTAGTATTCAGTAACTGCTGTTCCAGAGGTATGCAGTATTCAAATTCAAAGCAGGCAAACAACAGTTTTCAGGAAGAAAGATTTATATTTTATGTATACTTTGCTTTTATAGTGTTGAGTTTATATTATGGGTTGCACAATCTGATTCTTGTCTTAAAATAGCAGGAAATCCCATCACTGATTTTTGACAATAATGTAGCTAAAATTAGCACTGTCAAGGAATGTTTCTGGGGAATTCATTAAAAAAAAAGTGAGGATCCACATTGCCCTGCCAATCTCATTGAATGCATGTTGTATTATGGCAATAAAGGTTTCAGCATGTTGAAAATTGAATTTTATTTTGAGCTTGAGTTGAGGCTAAAAAAAAAGTAAATTAATTATATTAGTTTTGTCCAAAATCTATACAACAATAAATAAACTTAATCCTTAAGATCATATACGATTCTTTATTCTGCTTGAATATCAACATACTTACCTTGCATAATCCTTACTAGAGTGAGAAATAAAACAGCATTTTTGCTCACTGCAGATATTCAAGGTAATGCTGACAATATTTGCTACCCCCACCATTCAGTGTTTTTCTCTGTCAGAGGACAATGTTATATCATTATTTACAGAATGTAGAATAGCTGTGAAGGAAACATTCACAGAAAGAGATGTCTATCCTCAAGAGCTGGACTAGAATAACAAGATTGGCACCATGAGAGTAGTCACACATTAAAACAGCCATCACCTCAGGTTATATAGATCTGTATGGCAAAAGAGGACTTACAAGTTCATTTTACTTTTTTCTGTAATGCTCGTAATTATTCAAGAAAATGTACTATTTAGATATTCTGATCCCACTTCTCTATCAGAAAGGACCTTTCATTAACCAAAATAAAAGCCCCAAAGGCAATTGTTGTTCCCTCTGTAATTGTAGTATTCAAAGGAGAGGATAAGTAAACAAGCAGAAATAGTTGTTTCCACTTTCTCTCTAGGCATTGCTGTGATGCTAATGGAAGGTGGGCAAGGAAAAGGAAGAAGCATCTGCAGCTTTCCAAGGCTTATATCAGTGGTTGCCAACCAATAGTCCGCGAACCACTGGTGGTCTGTGAGAAAATTTTGGTGTTCCGCAGGGGTTCATGTAAGTATAAGTGTAAGTGGCAGCGAGTGAGAGCGGTCCACGGCCCGTTGGAGCATCATTGTTGAAGTAGGGTGCGACTGGGTAAGGCAATGGGGTGCGCTCAGAGTACAACTCCAGTAGTGGGTCAAAGTGCAGCAAGCTCACGTCCAGCCTGCCAGGACTCAGCAAGCGCTCCGAGCTGCGGTGCCTACTGGAGTGCCACCAGCTCCTCCGCCACCCAAGCTCAGCCCTGGCCGTGGCCCTGCTGGGAGGGGCAGGTAGAGCCACCTGCAGCACGCTTCTCCGCCGCTATGGCTCGCCCCAGCCCTGTGATTGCACGGCAGGCCCCTTCCTGACTTTCTCGGCACCTCTTGATACTTGTGGCAGGCAGGTGGGAACTACACACCCGCCCACGGACGTGGCTCTCAGAAAGATCGCCCTTGGCTTTGGCTCAGCTGGCTGATTTTGAGTTTTGGGAGATGGAGCGCGGCCTGCTAGAAAGTGGCAGCAGGCAAGAGCAGAGCGCTGGAGTGCCCGCTGGAGTCCAGTAGTGGCCTGCCGGGGAGCAATTAATAAAATGGATAATAAAATGAAAGTTCTGCGATCATTATTTTACAAATGAATTTATCTTTTTAATTTTTTAAAATTCATATTCGTGGTCCACGGGCTTTAAAATTATGGATTTGGTGGTCCCTGACATTCAAAAGGTTGGCGACCACTGCATTATATGCTTTCCTGTTCATTACCTAGAAGCAGCTGAGTGAAAGAGGTATAGTGAAATTAGCACTAGACGGCTTCCATCCTTTCCTATTTTGCTGCAGTGTGAGTAGCAGTTTGGTGAATGCCAGTTGTACATTTTCCCCTAAAAATACTAAAATATCTTTAATATTTGCAAATATGAAACAGTTTTAAGCAAAAAGCCCCTCTCACCATTAAAACTCGTGAAAAACAAAGCTTGCCAGAAATGTTCAGAATCACAGACCATTATGGGGCATCATTCTTATGGCTAAATATGCTCATCTCTGTGTGACAGAGATGGAATAGCTGATGTTTCCTCTTCCTGCTTGCTTCTTTGGAAGGGGATGGCTGCTGGGCCTAGCTATTCCATGCACTTGGCATAGGGTGAATTTCATTAGATAATGTAAATATTTTATTTCTTGTTAAAATTTATATGCCATCCATCTTGGTATCCAACTCTCGTCAGCTTACAAACTGATGAATAGATAAATATAAAAAGTTAAAATTAATAAGAGAAAGTAAAAACCAAGAGGACTGCCAGCAGAGAGGTGAGGTCTTCTCTCTTACCCTCTTAACTTACCTCTTGTTCTCTTATCAGAAATGATCCGCATAAGTTGAGTAATCAAAAATGCTTCCACTTTTTGTTAAATGGTCTTATCATTTTTTCAGTCTTTGCCTTAACACAGTTAAGAAAGTGCTTGGATTTCTCTAATATTTTTCATAATACTGTTGATACTTCTTACTCATTTGACTTCATAGAATTGGTGGATTTTCTTTTTCTTCCTTGCGTTTTTCCTGCAAGTGTAGGGTCTGCTTATTTTGGGGGAGGTGGGGAATCAATTGATCCGAAATACCAACCAAGTATTGTTCCATTGGTTGCGACAGGAATCGACTGCCTGGCTTGTCTCCTGAGACATCATGGGCTGAGAGAAAATGACTGACCCAAAGTCACCCAGTCAACTTTTACACCTAAGGCAGGACTAGAATTCACAAGCTCCTGGTTTATAGGCTGGTGCCAGTAATGCAGCATATACTGAGATCAGCTTCAGTAAACTATTCAGCTAAAATAATTAAAGTAGAATAAATATCCTAAATAGCATTTAATCACCCTAAACATGGTACCTTCTGAAAACAAAATAAAACATTGTGCATGATATGACTTATCTAATAAAAATAATACAAAATTAATAAGACCAGATAATGTTCTCACAATTGGACTGAACTACATGGCTTCAACCTGAATAATCTGAGCAGATTATCTATGCACACCAGGTGAAATTCCATTGTTCTTCTCTTTCTTTCCTCATCTGTAGAAATGTAATCATGTAAGAGAGGCAGTAGCAAAGGAAGAATCTGATCTATTAGAAGTGTACATGAATTAGGCTTGGCAATTTTGTCTTGCTAAAAAAAACCACTACAAGGTAAATATAGTTTATAAGAAAGGAATTTTTTAATTTGGAAAACAAATTTCAAATTTATTTATGAAAACAAAAATAACCAATATTAATTGTTACTAAGTGCCTGTATTTTATTTCAGAGTGTGGTTATTTTTGGCCATTTCATTTAAACAGGTTTCTCCAAAGAAAATTAAGCCTATAATGTTTCCTTTTCATTATATTTAGTTTTCAGATAAAGTAGGTGAGTATAAAACATCCTCTTTCATATTGGAATATTTAATTAGTTTGATATATTCCTTCCAAAAATACTAAACACAGGCCCCAATTTTGATAAAATGTACTTCTACATTGTTTCAGGCAGATTTGAAATATTACTTATATAGATATAATAAATTAGCACATTCAGCTGGTGCTTTATTTAAAAAAACAGCAATAAAATTCAGCTTTTAATTATAAAAATGTTTGGAAATTTTCAAGTAAAGTTACACTAATCAGTCATTTGCTTTTTTGCATTTTTATTTTTAGGCAATTTCATGGATACATATTGTTTTAGATTTAAAACAATAAGATTTATTGATATAAATTGTTTAAAACCAGAATTCATTGCTTTAGAACTGCATTGCAGATTCTGTTTGTTTCACTGTAGGAATGTGAACATACTAATTTCTGAAAATAGTTTCCTAATTGTGCTGGACCATAGGACTCATTAGCTGTATATTAGTGTCTAGCGAAAGTTGTCTTTGCTTTTCTTGTTTGTCACAATAAGTACCACTCTGACTTTGAAGAATGTCTCAAACTATTTTTTTTATATTATCTCAAATATTCTAGTGTAAATTGAGTATCTTCCCCAGCAGAAGTACTGGGGAAGGAAAAGCAGCATACTATTGCTTCATGAACAGTGAAATTGAGGGACTACTGAGCATAAGACAAGAGGACATTATAATATTACTTCTCCAGCAATTTAGTAAAGTGGATGGTAAGACTTAAAACCTATCTAACGATCTGAAACCTATGTAACTTTATACTGATGTATATGCCCAGCTATCTCAGAAATGGGAATAATAATCTGGTTTTATCAGCTGTTTGAGGCAGGCCAGGTCAGGAAATAGATAACACCAAGAAACGTTAGAAATCAACTTTATTGACCTAAGGTTATAATAACAATTTAGGAAGCCTGAGAGCATTTCCCTTTCTTAAGTCTTAGATCAAAAAGTCAAGACAGGGCAAGATGGAGTTTCTTTCTCGTGCTTTCCTGTTTTTCTGGGCTTAGTCATGCTTTATTAATGAGTGCTGCATATTTTCTCCAAGGTTATCTGTGCATTCCTCCATAGGTTTAAAGGAAGTGTTGTAAGAATGACACTTCACATAAGGACATAAAGCATTTTGGAATGATGCCTATTTTCCATTCCAGGCAGGTCCCATTTAGTGCTAAAAAGGGGTGGCTCCACTGAAGCAGTTGTCAAGAGGAAGCAAAGGAATCTATTTCATGGTCTTTAATACCAAAACTTTATTTGAAATTGGCTGATGAATTGTGTCTTTCTATTCAATACACTGTAATCTTGGATTTTCCTGGGAGCATGAAAGAATTAAGGATGCAAAGTTTCATTGTGCACAGGCAATATGGAGTAATGCTGCATCCCCCCTTTTTGAGACCATAGTAAAAAAAGAAGTTCTTATCAGCTAGAGTTTTCCAATTGTGAATACTCAGAAAACATTTTACAATTATATTTACAAATATATTTAGAAAGGTTCTACATACAACAAAAGCATTTACCTCTGAGTTTTATCTGATAAAAAAGCTTTTTCTCCAACTTGTATTTCCTATTTAGCCTCATGTGAAAGGAAGCCCAAGTGATATTCTGGGTCATTCTAAAGCAAAAGAAAAGAGGGAAATAGCTAATTATAGACAATAGTTATTTTAGTAAAAAAACAGAAGCTAACCCTAATGATGATTAAGTACAAAGTTGTTGATTTATTTTGCTAAGAATTTTGTTTGACAGCCAGAAGAACTTAAAAACTGGTTTACAAATCTGAAAAAAATAAAGTATTTTGTGGCATTTTATTGAAAATTTATAGTTTATAATTATATTAAAACCATCTATTTCTTTGGAGCTGGCATTTCTACAGAGAATACTACAACTTTTGCAGTATTCTCAGTGAATATTATGAGTTTAGTTAATGCATGAGTTACTTTGGCAATAAGACCAAAAAATTTGTACTTTTTTACTCATTAAATATGTGGCGTTTTTTATGTCAATAAGCCCTTATGTTGATTCCTATATTTTAGCCACATGAGTTTTAACCAGTGTTCAATTTCAAATACATACCATGTTTAATTTCACCTTTTTAAAGATGGTGGTAGTTACTTTATACTAGTGAAGAAATTATTTTTTTCCACCCATTCAGGGTAAATGTTAATCATGGAATTTTCCTTTCATACTTGTTCCTTTCAGTTATAAAATCATCAATGTAGGCAAGTTTATAAGTTTTTTAAGTTTATAGATTGACAAAGTTAAGCATTTTATATCAGTGCAATGTATAGAGTTTAATTATATGCTGAGACTACAAAAATTATTTTCCTCTATAAAGCAATTCTGTTCTTTGCAACATATCCTTTAAATATGGTAGTTTATGAATACAGTAGCTCTGGTAAGCCACACTATTGAGAATGACATGAATCTCTATTTCAAAACTAAGTTAACTCTTCCTTTGGAAGATGTAAATAAAGAAGTGACTCTAAATTATGGTAACTCGTGGCATGAAATTATCTGTTTTATGTTGACTGATGATGAAAACAGAAATTAAGAAATGTTATCAGTCTAGAAGTTACATCAAATATGTAGTTACAGGTTTCAACACTTTTAAGCAAAATTTTGACATTCTAAAACATTTTATATAAATTAAATACTTTTCAACATAACTTCATGCTAAAAATCATACCATTTCTATTTAGATTGAAATTAACCATAGAAAACAGATAATCCTGTAAAAACTACATGGAAATAGCAAATTATAAAACTATCTAGTTTATTTCAGCAGAAAGTTTTCTTAATGTTCTAAATTTTGGTCTGTCATAGCAGATAGCAGTACCAAACTCACCTTAGCCGATCTCAGAATAGTGGAGTCAGAACTAATACTTAAGATTTGGGTGAGCAGAAAGTCTCATGACTAAAAATTAGTCTGGGAAATTAAATAGAAAAAAATTTCAACATACTTTACATCACTACGTCATCTACATAATTAATTAATAATCTATTGTTAATAGATGGCCTCCCAACCAAGGAAAAGGTGTTGATGGTGATTTCCCAAAGCAAACTTTTCAGAAAGAGCATGATGTCATGAAGAGAGATTTTAATTGCTCCAACATCAGTTATATAATAATTTATGTGGTCAATGACCAGCAATTTAAAAAACAACGCAATACCAAATTAAAATCAAATAGAAATAAAACACTAGCGTGACAAAGATAAAATAAAGCATAGATATGTAATATACATTACTGTAATGGTATCTGTACAAGTGTAAACTAAAACACTTCAGATTAGGAAGTAAAATATGTCATCTAAAAACAGGATAGCTAGTATGTATTAAATCTAAAGTGATAAATACAAAAAAAATTAGTTGTTTATGTGACCAATTATTTTCATTGTGGCAACACAGAAATTGGTTACTGCGCAGGCTTGGCATTTTCTACATGATGGTTCACATAGAAATTGTCTGATCTTCCTGGAAATGTACATATTAGGGGTAGAAGATAAAAGGACCTGCTATCCCTATAGAGTTTTAAATGGAGTAATACATAAGAAATTATTTTGATCTCTTGTCATTAATAGGCAAGTATGCTAATAGGGCTTTGAAGTATCTGCCTTGAAGCAGTGTGAATAATAAAATGTTATGTTTGGCTTTGAAAAATATTATTCTCAGCTTTGGGAAAATGAGATTTTGTTGATATCTTGTTGGTTCCAAAGTGCCCTTATTCAATTTCTACTGTGTTGGTGCAGACTTTTAACTTCAGTTTGAGGCTTCATACCCTTTATTCTTTGGGTGAGAAAAATATAGCAAAATGCCATTACTTAAGGGAGGGAAAGCTAAGATTGTTGACTGTGCAGGTACAAAGATAGCCAGGGAAACCATTGAAGTCTGGGAAATGGGCCCCTTGTTAGTCAACAGGAGTGCTGATTTACCACAAGCTAATCGAGAGTTTGGCAGCATAAGGAAACAACAGCCAATCATTCCCATCAGCATACCAATCAACCAATAGGAAGGCACCACATAAATACCACTCACAGAATAGCCCAAAGCACATATTCCAGTAGAGGGAAGTTCCCTGAAGATGAGCT
>JANHFO010006042.1:64518-75272 GCA_032468095.1 Pareas carinatus | reverse complement strand
ATCTATAAAACATTTTATAAAAGTTTTCCCTCAAATTCTGTGCTTGTGTAAATTTCACATTTGTCACCCAATTTTTTTCCCAAGAACTTGGGCTTATTTTTTGAGTAGGGCTTATATTATGAGCATTCTGAAAAATCATGCTAGGGCTTGCATTTTCCGGTTAGGTCTTATTTGGGGGGAAACAGGATATGTCTTCATATTTTTCGTTTCAGTCTTCTGTACATTTGTTTATTACTGACCTCCATATTTATTTGATCTTAAATTTTATATCTCCCTATGGCCACTCTCTGTAAAGATATACTTCAAAGTATCTTTTGATTTTTTGTTATCTTAAGTTCTGTTTTCCATTCCTTCTCTGTTAGAGTCTCAGTTCTTTCCTTGCAGCTTCTGCTTGTGTGTTCCCAGCTTCTTGACTCTTTTTTCTCTTTCAAAACTTGACTCCAGTTGAGGAAACAGCTAGAAAAACTTTTCCTTCTTTTTCCTTCCTCTGAGGGAAGGAAAAACCAGTTTACACACTCCAGTTTTTCTCTAGTTCTACTCCTATTCTTCATAAGACCTGCGGCTGCTGAGAGCTCAGGGCAGACATCTTGTCCTTCCGACCTCCTTCTCCTGCTCAATGCTGCTCTTTGATTGGCAGCTGGGTCATCCTGATGCTGTGGTGTGTGTGTGTGCCTTATAATCAGCTCAGTCCTTCTACAATCCCACATTGGCTATCAGTCAGTCCTTTGGCACTTTAAAACAGTGGTTGTCAATCTGTGGGCTAGGGTCCACCAGTGGGCTGTGAGAAAATGTTGGTGGTCCTCAGGAAAATCTAGAGATTATTTGAATTTTTTGTATAGTTGTATGGTTCCTGTGTGTGTGTGTGTGTGTGTCATTCTCTCTGTCTGATTCTCTTTCTCTTTTTCTCTCTCTCTGCCAGTCTCTTTCTCTCTCTGTGTGTGTGTATTTCTCTGTGTGTCTCTCCTTCTCTCTGTCACATTCTCTCTCTTTCTCTCTCTCTCTTTCTCTGTGTGTGTGTCTGTATGTGTCTGTCTTTCTCTCTGTGTGTGTGTCTGTCTGTCTCTGTCTCTCAAGCAGGAACAAATATCACACTAAAATGTGTAATACTTAGATAAGCTTCAATTATTTTGTAATAATTAGACTAACTTTAATAATTTTGCTAAAATTAAACAACTTTTAAAAGATTTTGTTACGATTAAATAGGCATTTATGATTTTGTTATAATTAAGCTTTTTAACTTTTATATTAAATAGGTGCCTTGTATATTAATAAAATGAAAGCTCTCCGATCATTATTTTACAAATGTTTCTTTTTAAAAAAATCATGTTAGTGGTCTGCGGGATTTCAAATTATGAATTTAGTGGTCCCTGAGGTCCAAAAGGTTGGCGACCACTGCTTTAAAGGACAAGTTGCATCTTTGATATTTGAGTTCTCAGATACCATGGAGATATCTGGTGTTCTAATCTTTTTCAGTAAGCTAGATTTTATACCTTCTTAATATAAAAAGCATTATCCCCTCCAGTGCCAGATTGCCTCTTATCCTGCATCACACTCAGACTGTTTAATGCATTCTTTTTAGATTGGATTGCTTCATTCATAGTACAGCTATGATCAATTCACCTCATGGTTATTTCGATTCAAAATGTTCTGGTAATCAGTTAAGTCTTGGCCAACCTTATTAAAGGAGATCCAGACATCTCAGATCCTTTATATATCAATGTGATTAGCAGCTCTGTGTGCCCACCACTGTAGCACTCCTCCTGTAGGAGCCTCAATAATCCAGTCCCCCTGCTTCTCTTCCGTTCGCTAGTACTAGGGTCTTTCAGTTATGGTCTCAAATCGAGCTTTTTGGTCTTCCCTCGGGCCGCACTCTTTTTCTCCAGGTTCATTCTAGCCCGCTTCTCCACTTGCCTCGGGCCTCCTCCTTGCTGCTTGGCTCACCACATATCTCCTCCAGGTCGCCTCTTGTCTCAATTCCCATCTGCCTCTTCGATCAGCTCTTCCCCATCTCAGCTCTCCTCTCAGCTCTGTTCCGCCTCAGTTCTTACCTCTCAGCTCAGCTCCTAAACGCCCCCACCAAGAGAAAGAGAGTAATTCACTAGCACTGGGATGTGCATCAGATGTCTCTCACTGGAGATAGGATGCTAATCCTATAACATTTCCTAGTAATGGGGTCTGTGAGTGTGTTGGGAGATGGGTCTGGTATATTCTGCTCCCTAGACTCCTTGGGCTGCAATTGCGTTCCTGAGATTCTCCAGGTGGTGAATGCCGTCTTTTCCATGGTGTGACCTAAATAATCATATGTCAGTCTATGCAGGAAGTTAATTCTCTCTTTAGTCTTGATTCTCTAGGCTCAGCCAGGGCAGAGGAAAGGCTCCCTGGAGGTGTGACCAGCTTAGGTATCTCTGGGGTTGGTCTCAGTTGGTAGAAATAACCAATTCATGCAGCTGTCCTCTTGATAACTGTCCCCCTCTTCTTCTGGTACCGAGGGAGGTGGCTGTGAACAAGTAACTGGATGGCTCCTCTACAAACAGGGCTCCACGAGTCGAGAGACACATGCTATCTCATTCAAGGACAGGAGGTGATTTTGGTGCCACGTCTTCAATGGCCCCGTAGTTTGCTCTGGTTGGATCCTGTACACTGGTAACCCTGCCAATTTCTCATGAATAATATAGGGTTCAGGAGTTCCACCAATCAGTTTGTGCTTCCCTGGGGGCCCCAGAATCCTCAGTAGCAGTCGATCGCCTGGTTGCAAGTCCTGAATTCTCACTTTCAGATCATAGTTTCTTTTGTTCCGGTGGTTTCGGGTTTTGGAGATGGATTGTGCCCTCTCGTATGCAGTTTTGAGATTTATCCTCAGCCTGTCTATGTACGTTTGTTGTGAAGCCAATGAAGTTTGATCCAGTGAAACCCCAAATGCCACGTCCACTGGCAGTCGGGCTTCCTTCCCAAACATCAGGCTATAGGGAGAGTATCCAGTGACCTCATTCTTTGTACTATTGTATGCATGTCCCACAGCAGAAATGTGTCGAGTCCAGTGCTGTTTCTGTTCCATAGTCAGGATTCCTAACATGTCCAGAAGAGTGTGGTTGAACCTATCAGGCTGGGGATCCTCTTGTGGGTGATAAGGAGTGGTGGATGACTTCTGAATGCCCAGGGCAATTGATTGACGAGCCAACTTTAAAAATCTCTGCCTTGGTCATAGTGTATCTGCTGGGGCAAGCCATAATGAACAAAAAATTTCTCCATCAGGACTTTGGCCACTGTGGAAGTCCGTTGGTCCTTTGTTGGGAATGCTTGCATGTACCAGGTGAAGTGATCCATCACCCCACTAACATATTCCCCTGGCCACTGGTGTCAGGTTCTAGACACAGAAAATCAATACAGACTACCTCCATAGGCCCTTGACTATGTAAATGATCCATTCCTTCCCTATGGGCCCGAACAGCTGACTCTCTGTTCAGCGTTTTTGGGGTCCCCCCCCCTACTACACAACTAAGCTACAAACTCTTACCTCTAGATGTCATACATTTTCTTGCAATTTATTCCATTGTCTCATCTCATCTCTGCTGCAGATGACAGGCTCTTAGCACGCATTCCCAAAATATTTGTAAGCTGAAAGGCTTCAGATTAAAATTCTTTTCTTTGTTTCTATAGTTTGTATACACCAGTGATGATAACCACGGCTTCCCTCTGTCCTACCAGGTTACTCTCATTCAATGTTCAATTTTTCATCTGTAACCAGTCCCCCCACTCCACTTGATTGTCCCCTCCCAATCTCGGCCAGAGATGACTAGCAAAGACATCAGAGAACATCATAGTACCTTACCTTTAGAGGTACTTGTCCTCAGTAAGTTCAGCAGTTCGAGTCCTACTGACTCAAGGTTGACTCAGCCTTCCATCCTTCCGTGGTCGGTCAAATGAGGACCCAGATTGTTGGGGGCAATATGCTGATTTCTGTAAAGCATTTAGAGAAGGCTATAAAGCACTGTGAAGAGATATATAAGGCTAACTGCTATACACTATAAACCAGTGTTTCTCAATCCTGGCTTCTGTAAGATGTGTGGACACACTGGCTGGGAAATTCTGGGAATTAATGTCCGCAGATCTTGAAATTGCTAGTAGATTACAGCAGTGGACCCAACCCTTTGGGCATCAGGGACCAATTCCATGGAAAAAGATTTTTCCATGGCCCAGAGAGGGCATGGTTTTGCAGGCTGCCTAGATCTTGTCAATGGTTCTTGGTTTGTTTCTGCAGCCTGGTTGCTGGCATGCCATGGCCTGATCTCAGTCCACAAACGGAGTTGAGTCCCCGGGATTACAGTATCTTATATATAGTGTAAAATGAGAGCACAGTGTCTTAAAGATGTTTTGATTTTATCTTTCACTGTTGCCCATGCCATTTTGAGATTTCGGAAGGTGTATCCCTGAATATTTATAAGGCTGCAGGTTATTTATTCCTACTGTACAAGTTTTCTTATTTACAGGAAGAGCTGCAAACAAAGTAGAAATCACTCATTGATAATTAGTTATTGGAGTTCATTAGCTCACATTTGTCTGTAAATCTGGACTGAAAGAAAACTACTGGCTTAAATAAATCAGAACATAATTGATTTATTAGATCTACTATATCTGGAATCATTTGCAGAAAAGATGGGAAGGGAATAATAGGCTAAGGACATAAATGATTCATAAATGAGGCATCTCAAATAATCTGTCTTAGGAGAGGAAGTATTAATAAGAGAGATGGTCTGGTTCATTAATCATTGCAAGTTATAATGTAATTTGTCTGTTCTGACTTAGTGCTGTATGTGAACGCAGCCTTAGCTTGCACAGGAAGGCAGACAGAACCTTTCAGGATTCCATCTGTGTGACCTCCTTTGGTCCATTGCTCCCTCCTTGAATCCAGCCCGTGGGGCCACCCTGGAGGTGAGACTGGTGTTCCCCTGGGGCGGCAGCATCTCTGGGGGGCATGGCGTCCATGAGGGGGTTGGTGCTGGCCATGGGTCAGAAGCATCTGCAAGGGGTCTAGGGATGTTGGGGGTCATTGGGGGAAGTCAATGGCTGTCGCAGAGGGTGCATGGGGGCGGCAGTGGTGGGTGCAGCAGTGGTAGCAGTGGCCCTCAATGAAATTGAGTTTGACATCCCTGCCCTATATTGTCCATGTTTCATGGAAGAGTTGAGGGGGTTAGAAAATATCTAGGGATGTCTAGACTCCTGTAAAACAATGGCCTATGAATCGGATCAAACATATGTGATTTAGAACCACTATTAAAGTATACCTTCCGACAAAGCATCAATACTTTGTTTCTATTACGTCTGCAGAACGTCCCCTGCCCTCCCACCTGTTGAAGGTGACCCATACCTTTCTAGGAAACAGGAGGGGGTCATGCAGAGTAATTCTCTATGCTTCAGGCAGATAAAACCACTCAGATCTGTTCCCAGTTGGATGCCAAACATAGTGCCCAGGGAGTAAACCTACTCAGTTATCTAGAAAATATTTGGTTGTACTGGACCCCAAAAAGTGGACATAGTTCTTCAGACTGTAAATGGCACCAGATATAAACTAGATCTATGCCTGTCTTGGTTGGTCAAGGCTGCTCTGGAGGCGACGTTTGGGTGAATGGCTATGGAGATTCTCAATCTTGCTAGTCCCAAGGATGTTTTTTTTCCAAATGGCAACTGTACATTCTTGGTATTCTTTTTGGAAAACATTTCACTTCTCATCCAAGAAGCTTCTTCTGTTGTTTTGATAATCAAGTTGCAAGTCGTGAGTGCTGGTACGTTCCTTCCTCGCCCCTTTTTCTAAATTTGGTAAAGGCAATCGCTATTCACCCTAACAGAACTGACCAAGCTTCTTGGATGAGAAGTGAAATGTTTTCAAAGAAAAAATTCAAGGAAGTCCAGTTGCCATTTGAAACAAAGCACCTTTGGGACACGACATGTAGGTAGGTGGGTCTGAGCAATAAGTGAATTCACCTTTAGTGGGAGGGGTATTTGCAGTTTCATTTAAAGAGGAGCTTGTGCTCCTTTGCTGAACCTTACTTTCTGGACAACTTTCCACCAATTTTTCCACCTTCTCTTTTTAGAGAAAGTGGTTGAGAAGGTGGTGGTACTACAACTCTGTAACTTCAGAGGCTACTGGATGAAACTGATTTACTGGACCTATTTCGGTCAAGTTTCAGGTCATAAGCAGCATCTTTTTAGATAATCTCTGATGGGGATAGTGCATCCATATTTGCTATTTTTGACCTCTCAGTGGCTTTTGATAGCATTGACCAGAGTATCCTTTCAGGCAGACACAGGGAGTTAAAAGTGAGGGACTAGCTTTGTACTGGTTCGTCTCCTTCCTCTGAGGTTGGTCCCATTTAGAGTTGATAGGGAATGAGAGGTCTTTTTTTGTGAGGTGTCACAAGGCTCAGGGCTCTTTCTTTTTAATATTTACATGGAGTCACTAGCTGGGATCATCTGCCATTACAGAATAACGTATCACCAGTATGCTGCCCAGTTATAGATCTCCATCCTGGATGAACTATGTGATGCTGTGTAGATTCTTGAGGCAAGAGACTATTTGAGGTTGTGGGGCTTTGGATGGGGAAAAACAGGCTTCAGCTGCACCCTGATAAGATGGAGTGGCTGTGGGTAGGGGGCTCCTCTGTATGGGCATTTATCATCTTTGGTCCTGGATGGGGTTGCACTGCCCTCTAGACAGACGCGGTGCGTAATCTGAGGGTCCTCCTGGACTCACAACTCCTGCTCGAGCAGGTGGCAGGCATGACTAGGAGGACTTTGTTGTTCACCAATTACATCCTTTCCCACATAGGGAGAATTTTTGCTCAGTTATCCGTTCCCTGGTCATCTCTCACCTGGATCGTTGCTGTGCACTCTACATGGGATACCACTGCAAAGTATCCAGAAGCTTCAGCTGATCCAAGCAATTTTGAATGTCCTAAGGATGGACATGTAACAGCTTTTATTAATATATTGTATCTTGGATAAAATTTTATGTTTTTTATTTGTTCATTTGTTTATGCTGCCCATCTCAGTCTAAAGAACAATGATACGGGCAGTAAATACAACTTATTTATCAACCATATTGAAACCAAAGTATGATCATCCCGTTGTCATATTATTAAAGTACTTCTGTTTTGCACTTTCTTTTCAGCAAACAAAAGTTATCCTGCTCACTGGGAAAGTTTCAGACAGTAACCCTATACCAGTAAGTAAAGGGTTTTGTTGGGAGAAAGACTAATCTGAAGGAATATATGGGACAGAGAATCCCCGAGGTTGCATGCTATGATGGGAAATAGGGTGAATAGATGTATTTGCTATCCCAACGTTCAGTTAGGGGCTCCAGTATAGTTTGAGCAAGCTACTCTTTCACTGGAGCCACTGAGGTAAATTAAAATTGAGAAAACCTCCACAGACACAAAACTAAATGTAACAGCTGTGTCAGAAATATTTCTGTGGTTGCCGTTTTTTTTATCCATTAACTTGCTGAGCTGCAACAGCTATTGTTGATTACGATGACAGTGATGATTACATTTTTATATGCTGACTACTGGAGTTTTTGCCTTTTAGTAGAGTTTTAAGCCTTATATTTTGAGTCCAGGGCCTGATCTGCCTTGTATGTGAGTTGTCATATCTCTACACTTCAGCCCTTTTCTACTCATGGATGATGAAGCCCTTTCATTTTGTCTCTTATATCACTAGTTTCTGCCTCTTCTTTTTTTTAATCAACAGGGCACTATAAGAATCACTATCATTGTAAATGACCGGAATGACAATAAGCCTATATTCCAGAATGAACCTTATCTGACTGATGTCCTTGAGGTAATGATCACCATATTATCTTCTGCTCAGAAATGTTATTTCTTTGTGACTGTGTTCCATACAGATAATCCTCGAGTTACGATGCTAATTGGGACCAGAATATTCAACGCTAGGTGATGCAATCATAAAACATGATATTACACAGGATAGTGGCGGCTATCCTGACAATTTCTGTTGCCATCATTATCTGAATCCCACTGGTCATTAGGTGAGGACCCACACTGATCCAAGCCATTCCCAACTTGGGCCCTCCCATCCTGAGCCTTGGAAAAGTAAGACCCTCCCTCCTTAGCCTCCTCTTCAAGTCTGCCCACCAACCTACAGTATCTCTCCTAACCCCATCTCTTCCCTCATGGCTACCCAGGACTCTCTTGGCTTTGCACTCAGTGTCCATGCCAAATCACATGCGGCTTTCCTGTGAGGTTTTGAAGCCTTCCAAAACCTTTCAAGAAAGCCACATGCAGTTTGGACAACTTGAGAGAAGTCCTGGGGCAACCAGCAGGTGCAGCCTGCAATCGCCTCTCGGAAGCCCAGACTGGGCACACCTCAGCAGCAGCTGTAGGAGGAAGAAAATGGTGAAGGTAAGCTGGGGTGGCAGGGCAATCAGAGCCCAGGGCAGCCCAAAGGGCAGAAATGAGGGTATGGGAGATGGAGGGGTGGATTTAAGCACTCCTGTCATTGTAAGTGCAGGTGGCCTGCCAAATGTCAGAATTTTGATTACATCACCATGCAACAGTAGTGACTTTGGGGACCAGACATAACTATCAATCGTTACCATCTCTGAACAAATGATTATTAACTGAGAATTATACACACGCTAATTTTTTAAAAAGTACATCTATACAATGATTGACAAAAGTTGATAATGGAAACTATGGAGATCTGGGGTGGGTATGTTTTGAAAATGAGTCCAAAGAAATGCTACAGAGCTCACCACAAGTATGAACATAGGACCTCCCCGTCACTCATCAGAGCAGCTTCTCTTGTATTCGATTTCTGTGGGAACTAAAAAAAATGGGGATTAAGCCGTTGTAACTGCAGGGACATCACATCATTTGGATACCTATCTTTGGGAAACAATTTCTATATCCAACTCTGTCCATTTCAACCACATGATTTCATTCTTATAGAACAGGTAGTCCTCAACATACGACCACAATGGTACCTGTTGTATACTCGGTTCTTAGGCATTGAAGAAATGGGTTGTAAAAAAACACAAGTTCATTGTAGAAAAGCACAGGCATATCATACAGGAAACAGGAACATGTACGAAACCAGCAGATACTGCTGCACAACGAGCTTATATACAGAGTGGCCTCTAGGAGGCAGTCAATAGGCATTTAGACATTTTCCCATGCAGTAACCCCTGGAGACAATCAGTCTGGGCCTGCAGGCTTTGACTACTTTAGGGCAATGACTAAGCAAGCTCCATTGTGCTCAATATATTACAGAGCCCAAAATTTCTGTGGCTAAGTGAGACATTTGTTAAATGAGTTTTGCCCCATTTTACAACCTTTTCTACCATAGTTGTTAAGTGAATCACTGCAGTTAAAATGTTAACACTTGTTAAGTGAATTAACAGTTGTTAAGTGAATCTAGTTTTCCCATTGACTTTGCCTATCAGAAGATCCCAAAAGGGGATCACCTTGGACACTGCAACAGTCATAAAGACATGCCAGTTGCCAGGCATCTGGATTTTGATCATGTGACGTGACGTGCTGCAATGGTCATCAGTCACTTTTTTAGTGCTGTTGTAACTTTGAATGGTTTCTCACTGTGGCCAGGACGGTTATGGTTAGGGGATCGCTCCCCCACTGGCCATGCCTCTGCCAGTGGTGGGTTGCCCCCCCCACTTCTGCCAGTCTTGCCTCTGCCAGCGACTAGTCTCTCCCCCCGCCATGCCTCTGCCGGCAACGGGACACAATCATCCACCCTCACCCCTGACCCCGAATAAAACCTGACTCCCCCCTCCCTGCTATCCACCAGCACCCCTTACCTCATTCAGAGGTGAGGACTGGGGAGAAGTCAGCAGGGCTGAAAAGTCTCCGGCTCAGAATTCACACGCTTCGAAAGCGCTTCTGGTAATCTGTGCAGGCGAATACTGAGCCCTGGAGGCAGACCAGCATCGTGTGCCTCCCATCCTCTCCTTTACAAAAAAATCCCCCCAAATCACCAGATTTTCCTGGCCAATCACCAAAATTTTCTCGTGGACCACCAGTGGACCACAGCCCATAGGTTGATGACCATTGACTTAGATCAGAGGTTTTCTAATTTTTTGACGCTATGTACCCCAAAACATTTTGCTACATGGCAGGGTCCATTCCCACAAATCCAACTCATTATTAATCAATAATTCATGCATATTACTTTTTCAAAATTTTCTTGACCTTTCTGTGGACCCCCAGGCAACTTGGCATGGACTCCAAGTGGTCCATGGACCCCAGGTTGAAAACCTTTTAGATAATGATAGAACCTAAACTGGCCACATGTGAAATCTGTGTCCTGCCGCATGATCTGTATTTCTAAAATGGCTTAGATGGAAAGCTTCACAAATATCAAAGGCAAATCTGCCCCGCCCCCACCCAAATTACTATCAAAATAATGGCTTTTTGATATTTTTGCAGCCAATTAAGAAAGGTTTAATTCTCTTTTTTCTATTCATTGTCCTCCTAATGGGTGAAAAATAATTTGATTATCACTTAAGTCATAATTAATAAAGCTATCCGTTATTTTGTGCACTGAAATTTAAACATAAGGAATAATTAGGCCATTTTCCTCAGACATTTTGACCTTACCTCATTCCTTAGATGTTACCTCAGGTTTACTTCAACATGTGGAATGGTAGCCTTTGTGTATTAGACTAACTGAGCCTGAATGCTCTCCCCTGCCCTCCTCGCAGGCTTGGCCCATCAACACCAGGG
>JANHFO010006042.1:33735-48236 GCA_032468095.1 Pareas carinatus | reverse complement strand
ATCAAAAACAGTGTGGGGTATAGAGGGGAGAAGAGAATAGGGGGAAGGGGGAGGGGAATAGGGGGGAGGGCAATTGGCCACATGCCATCTCTCTTGGTCCTCAGACCCATCATCAAGATAGGCCCCTGCTGTTAATGGGCCAAGCCTGCGGGAGGGTAGGGAGGATAGGGCTGGCGGTCCAGGGTGCTCCGGATGAAAAGTCTCAGGGAAAGGTCAGTAGTCAGATGGTCAAGGCGCCAGGGTTCGCCGCTCAGGCAGGACAGACCGGCTCCAGGAGGAGACCAAGGAGACGGTGGAGTCAAGAATTGGAGGAAATGGTGGCTGTGTCCTCTGTTAATTATTAATTAATAATTTAATTATAGATTATAAACTTGAAAGTTTACCTTTGAAGTTGACATTTTTTCACCAAATCGTGTCTGTCCTGTTTCTTTCCAATTGAGGAAGTTTAATTTTACTCCTAATATTGACTGGAACAAGGAAGAATAAGAAACAAGGTTATTTTTTTCTCTCGATTCTCTTCCTAGGCCACTGATCAGGATAACCCCGAAAGTAATAATAGCCGCTTGCATTTTGAAATTATGCCTGGCGATTTCAGCAACAACTTCACTATTAACGCAGATACTGGTGAACTTGTCAGCAAAGGGCCCTTGGACCGAGAAGCTATTCCTGTGGAACTCAATGGAAAGATAGTGGTGACAGTACTTGTGCAAGATTTGGGGGTTCCTCAGTTGAACACCACTGTCGATGTCACCATCACTGTGGAGGTAATCCCACTTCTTTTTGCCAGGAGTTTGAGCTAAGATAGGTTGTGGAAATGTAAAATCCTGACCTAAATTCTATTTAGGTAAAGTACTTGGTGGTTAAGAGGACATGTATAAAATACTTCAAAAATAAAATTTGTTTTTATTTTGCAAATGAGTAATCTTGGCCACAGGGTTTCAAATTTAACCCCATATCTACCATTTTATATGGCATAACGATCCCCCCCCCACCTGACTCTCATTTGTCTTCCTGTATTATTGCCAGAATGGCCCATGCTACCTTGGACAAAGGATGGTTTTGTTATAAGTATTTCTCTCCTTAGGACAAAAATGACAATGCACCCATCTTCAGCAGTTCGAATTATGTGTTCTCAGTTTTTGAAGGCTTGCAAGGTATGAGTCATTGCATCTCTTTAGTCTGGACTGGAAATGAAACTAGAAACTAGAAAATATCTTGGAGCGTAACCTGAAGCAAAAAACCATAGCTACTGAGTTAAAAAAAAATCAAAACTGAGGAGCTAAACAGACCACCTACAAAGCTCCATTGGATCAAATGAAAGCAAGACTCTAGTTGAGCGTTCTTTTCCCAAAAACACCAACCAGATGCCTCTAACAAGACCAGAAGCTGGACATGGTGCCACGGCACTTTATTGCTCTGGTTCCTAGACAGCTATTATAGGAACAACAAATATATAGTTATAAGGATCAGCATTCATTGATTGCATTATCTTGATAGTTTAGGGAGAGGAAAATCTCCCAGGTCTTTCTAAACTAATAAGAAAGTTCTAGATAGAATCAGTTGATATTGTTCTAAAGTTTACCCAAAGTTTTAATGTATGGTACTCGGCACAGATCTTAAGGGATAAGATGATTAATAATTGCCCCTAATTTAACATTTAACATAGGGATGCAAAGTGGGCACATGAGACCCCATCACTCATATGACTAGATTTGAGGAGTAGTCTTAAGATTTTTCTTTACTTTTCAGCTTTGATTTTGCTACTAAAGGGTTGGCATTACAATTTTCATGTGTTAATAGACAGACAAATGGCAGACAAGATTGTTGTCACTTTTCTCAATAATGGCAAAAAAGGCTAGATGTGCTTTGTGAACTAAGTCACAGGTTAAGCAAAGCACGGGGGTTTGGCAACATGTGTGAACCAAGTGATTTATAAAATTGTAACTGGTGTCTTCAAGGCTAATCCATGAGACAGTTTAAATCACCAAAATAGTGCATGAAGGGATTCTTGAGAATCAATTGTAGGAATACTAAGTAGTACATGAAACTGGAGGTAGCGTTTAGCATTTACTTGATTGGGGCATTACCATTTACAAGGGAACTGTAGAGCAATACTATTATAATCTGGGTGGAAAAGGATGGTACCTGTTTAACTCTGCAATTATCCTAATTTTAATATTCCAATTCTATCTCAGGTATCCTTGTGGGAGTTGTGGAAGCCAGAGATGATGATCAAACACAAATTAACAACCGTATTTCATTCTACATTAAGAGCAGCATAGGCTCCAACAACTTTCTGATTCGCTCCAGCGCCAAGGGACCTGGCTGGTATGAGGGCACATTGTATCTAGACCCGGACATTGCTCTAGACTACGACCAAATGCAAGAGAAGTTCTTCAGTTTGATTCTACAGGCTGAAAATTCAGACTTTGGGGGAACAATGGAAGCTGCCATTGCCATGGTGAAGGTGTATGTGCTCGATGTGAATGATGAGTCCCCAAACATTGTGCCATCTCCACCAGAAATCATTAACGTTACAGAGAATGAGAAACTACATACGTTAGTAGCTGTGCTGGAGGCTACTGATAAGGACACCAACCACTCATTAGTATTCCAGGAGTTGGCTGTTGCATGTTTCAACAGGGCAGGTGGCGCGGGGAATATATGTCAGCCCTGGTTCCACCTGGTAGCCAATGGATCACTTTTTGTGAATAGTTCAGATATAGACTATGAACGGTGCACCCGAGTGGAAATCACACTTCGTGTTAAGGATGAGTTCACTGCAGTAGGAAACCCCTACAGTAGAAATGGTACGGTATGAACACTTACTTTCACACTTTTCTATCCTGTGACTTGTACGCCCTTCCTCTATCTCTTCTACTTTCCCTTTCTACTATATATTTTTTAATTTTGCAGGAACAATTACATTTTTTATAATAGCCGTGTTTCACTTGAGCTGTCTTCATCAATACCTCCCATAACCTTCACCTGCTAGCCTCCAGATGTCCTAACCACAATATAATAGCATAGAGATAATGAGAGTTATAGTCTGGCACATCTGCGTGTTGGAAAAGGCTGCTGTGGGTGGCCTTGGCATTATTGAACGGAGGGAAGATTCGCTTATTGTTTCAATGCCTGCCAGAGGAGAAAGGGAGCAAGTGACAAAATGTAACCAAGACTTGTTCCTCTGTCTCGGTGTATTTGTCCTATTCGTGCCTTAGAAAGGTGGCTGCAAAAAAGTATAACCAGAGATTATTTGCTCTTAACAACTTCACAGCTGGAGAAATATCAGCATTGACACTGGGATATTTTTATATAAACGAGGAAGCAAGACCTGCTATTGGTGGGAAATGTGATTAGATCTACTTGAACAGGGTTAGAGCTCTAAGGAGAGGTGCAGAGCTGTTTTCATTAATGATTGGAACCTGTCTATTTGTGGTTTTTTTGCAGAGACTCTGGTAATCTTAATTGGTGATGCAAATGACAACGCACCCCAGTTTCTTTCTGTCGATGACATCTTTGGTAAGAGCAGAGCTGTAGGACTGTTGCAACCATAGTATGTCTCATTGACCCCCTAATAGGTGGGTGGTAGCGTGTCAGACTGCTTTAAGGATCCCTTAAGTCTGTTCAAAGAGAAATTTGGCCTTAGCTTAGTTGAAAGGGCATCCATCTCTATCCAAACTGATCCAAACGGAAAACTTCTTTCATCACAAGATTGACTTCCTCCCACGTATGCATTTCTCTTTATGTTAATCAGCCATAAAAGAAACATTCAGCTTTCTAGCTAGGACAGAGGATTGCCATATTGACAGCTAGTCAATGAGTAGCGATAGAGCATGAACTTGGGAACAGATGATAACGACCCCATTATAATGTGATTTGATAGACACCTAACAACAGACCAAGACCTCATGGTCTTTTGCTGTTTGGTTTCACCGATCTGTACCTGCTTTTTCATTGCAGTAATAATCCCAGAAATCTCTCAAATTGACCTGCCTGTGCCTGTGGTCAAGGTAAGATTATACTCTACAGAATACCCATTTGCCTGCACATATTTTCTGGTTTTGTTTTGCTTTTTTTAAAGAAACTAAACCAGGTGCTCAGAAATGGTGGGACAAGGTCTGATAATATTTCAAAGTTCATCGATATTTTTTTTCCCTCTTCCAGGCCAAGGATGCCGATTCAGGTGAAAATAGTGTGATCACATTTAGCATCTTTGAGGTCGTTTTCATCCAGGACAATGGAGATAAACAGAACTTTTCTGATGTTTTCAAAGTGGTAAAAACAATGGAGAACGATGTCTCTGTTGGAAGCATTCAGTAAGTTATGGAGTTTTTCTTCCCTGAAAGCTTTAAAAAAGCTGACTTATGGCTGTGGTCACACTAAGTAAATGCAAGGCATGCGTACTAACAACCCAATTCTGGACCTCCTTGTATGGATCCATAAGATCTTGAGGATATGTGGATATATTTAATAGACCTCTTTAACCCAAGGAACATTGCAAGACAAGGAGATAAGATAATGGGGAAGCGCTGACTTTTAAATCAATATATTGCTGCAGTGCTTTATTGCCACGTGCATACTTTGAACATATAGTTAGGGCTCATTGAGGATTTCTATTGGGCAGGGAGAAGGGAGAGCTTTGGTTTCTAGTACATTTAGAAGAAGCTAAATAGGAGTAGAACTTTGGATAGTCACTTAGTCACTAAAGGTTCAATGTTTTCAGTGGAACTGTGGATTCTGTGTTTTAGAGAACAACTTCAATTTGGTGGTCTCCGGATGTAGTTGGATTACGGCTCCTGAGGGGAGGTGATTAGGACAGGCTGTCATGCACAAGAAGTGACCATTTGGATATGGTTAGAGCAACATACTAAACCCAGATTAACAAACTGCAATCACTGTACTAAAATGAATGCTCTTGCTCAAATAATAAACCACATTATGGTTTAATACAGGTAGTCCTTGACTTACGGCCTCAAATGGAATTCCTTATCTCCTATGAAGAACAAATAAATTGTTAGATGGGAAGATGTTTACACAGAAATTAATCTAACTTAGTTCGGCTAGGCTTACTCACAGGTAGAGGTGACTGCAGCTCTAGGCTCAGCCAAATTATAGGTTTGTCAAAATAAGAAGTAATCTTACTAAAGATAATCGCTAAGGTTTTTAAAAAACAACTTATAAGAGATCAGAAAGAGTCGATCCTTATTCTAACTATTAAAATAAATCAGATAACCAATACTGGTGAACAATGCCATTAATCTGAAATTATTTTATTTTTATAACGTCCCCCACACCACCCAAACTCATGACAGCATACTGAGTTTCCACCACCCTTAGAAAATCTTGGGAAGGATGTAAGATATTAATGTACGATTTACTGAATATTGCCAGATGGGTGGCAAATCAGCATCTCAGCTTACATTTTCTCAATGCTAAACCAACATCATCTAAACATTTCCAGACAACGGCAAGCTGCCATTGTTGGTAACTGGCACCACAATGACCATTTTAAAAGGTAAACAGCTCTGTGGTATTCTTGGAATATCGGATCAGGGTCAGTTGAACAATGTGTCAAACAGCCCTAGTTTCTAAATACGCCACTTCATTTAAAAATGACCCAGCATTCATCTGTTACTTACTCCAAGGCCCAGGAAGACAAGGCAACAACCACACAACCAGCGATTTTATGGGCTTTTTCTTAAAAGTAAAGAACTAAAGAAAAAAAATATCTGATATGGATCTGACACCCTGGCAGAACAAGGATTTTTTTTAAGAAAAAGAAAACTTCCATTGTATGCCTTTCTCAAATTTGCCCTTGAGACTTGCTACTCGAAATGTGTGGAAAGCATCTCTACCTGGAGCATCCAGTGCTTTACGCTACTTTCCCCCTTTCTGCCTGGTGTCCGCATTCTTTAGGGCACTCCAAAATCCAGATCAGTCAATGTTAAAAGAGGACTAGTTGATATCAGGATAATATGAGGTTTCGGGGAAGGAGAAATGACTCAAATCCATATCCTTTGCAGAACTGAGGGGGGGGGAATCTGATGTGGATCTGACACCCTGGCAGAGCAAGGTTTTTTTTTAAGAAAAGGAAAACTTCCATTGTATGCCTTTCTCAAATTTGCCCTTGAGACTTGTTACTCTTTAGGGTATTCCAAAATCCAGATCAGTCAATGTTAAAAGAGGACTAGTTGATATCAGGATAATATGAGGCTTGGGGGAAGGAGAAATGACTCAAATCCATATCCTTTGCACAGACAAATACAGGTAGTCCTCAGTTTAGGACCACAAGTCAGCCCAAAATTTATGTTGCTAGATGAGAAATTCATTAAGTGAGTTTTGCCCCATTTTATGACCTTTTTTGCTACAATATGCTAAGCGAATCACTTCATTTGTTAAATTGGTAACCTGGTTGTTAAGTGAATCTGGCTTCCTCATTGACTTTGCTTGTCAGAAGGTCGCAAAAGGGGATCACATGACCCTCTGGGACCCTGCCATTGTCATAAATATGAGTCAGCTGCTAAGCATCTGAATTTTGATCACATGGGGGATGCTGCAACAGTTATAAGTGTGAAAATGGTCATAAGTCACTTTTTTTAGTCATAACTTTGAACAGTTACTAAAAAAACTATTGTAAATCAAGGACTACCTGTAAGAAATATAAATATAAATTTATATTAAGAAATATAAATATAAATAAATAAAAGAAAATAATCAGGATATACAGCAAAGAAAGGCGGGATCAGCTGGACCAGATAATGGTGGGTTATACCAGTGATGGCAAACCTTTTAGAGATTGAGTGTCCAAACTGCAACTTAGAGCTACTTATTTATCGCAAAGTGCCAACACACACCTCCCATGGCCATCGGTGACACCCCCTGTACGCCCGCATCCTACATGAGCTTGCCGTGGGTCTTCCGGCAGTCTACCCCGGCTTCTGTGACCCACTGTGAGCTATTATCCCCTCCAACCTAACTCTTCTCCTCTCTCACTTCGCCACAGACTCCGTGCCGTGTTTGAGCCGCCCACCTTACCCCAGACAGGGGAGGTGGGAAACACTCCCATTGAGCTGCTGGACAGAGGGGTGAGTAATATCAGAAATATCCTCAGGCGCATGTGGAGAAGGGGAGCGGTGCCCTGCATCCCTCTGACGTTTTAGTAAAGAGATCTGTGCTGGGGCGTTGGCGCACATGCTCACAGAGAGGGCTCTGATTGCTGTCTCTGGCACCCGTGCCATAGGTTCGCCACCACTGGGCTGTACCAACATTATAGCATCAAAATTCATACTTGTCTCATTATTTAACACAAATAAAAGTAACAACTAAATATTCAAATAAATCATTTTCAGTTACAACTAAAATGCTTTCAGTGTATTTCTGGACAATGTCAACACAGATAGCCCTTGAGTTTTGATATAACAGAGCCTGCCCAACACAGATGTAACTCATGACAGTCATAAATAGGGTCACCCATGTGATGGATCTGATTTTATGATCTTTTTTGCAACAGTCATTAAGTGAATGCCATGGTCGCTAAGCAAACCAATGGTTTCCTATGGGATGGTTTTGCCAAAAACCAGAAGCAAATGTCAGTTTTAGGCAAAAACTGTTGCAAAACTAAGCTATATGAATGTGGGAGGCTACACACGGCTGTAAATGTTGCCGAGCACTTGAAGTATGACCACGTGATCCCAGGGGATGGGGCGGAACTTCAAGTCTGGATTATAAGTATTCAAGGAAGGTCTGTCATAACTTCAAACAGAGTCCAGTTGTAAGTCAAGAACTAGCTGTAATAAAGAAAATGTTCAAATGGTTCAAAAAGTATAAATGTTGTTTGAATATTATTTAGCATCTACTTCCCTATGTATTATTCTGCCTCAGGCTAGGGTCTTAAGACAAATTGAGAGACAAGGGCTGGCATCTTTACCACTCTTACAGATAAGAATATTATACCAAAACATCTGGAGAAATTAATATGGGGAAGGCTATGTAGGTTACATACACATTCTTATGGAATGGAAAGTGTGTGACAGACTGAATCTATTTAATTGTACTGTGTAAATGTGTTGTTATTTCCATTGAAAAGACACGATAGTGCCGGGAACTGTAAGAAATGCCACATGAGAAGAGAGTAAGGTGCAATAATGCAAACAAAGGTAGTTTTGATTGCCTGTAATCTGCCTGCAAGTTTTTCTAATAGTTTACCATCCATTTGATATGTTATGGTATATGAGCTTTATTTTTCTGGAAATGTTAAATGTTTGGATTAATAGTATTTTTCCTCTAGTCTTTGTTTGAACCAAAGAATCTTGATTTAATCTGAACTCCAGTTAGCACTACTGCTGGTTCATCTGAGCACGCACATATCTGTACTGTTTATCAGATGAGCTATATCAAGTGAGTAATTTGTGCTGGCCATTATTATTACTCAGCCTGGCTAGTAAAACCTCTGTTAGTATTTTAATGCAGACAGAAACAACTTCAAAGCAAAACTATCAGGAAGGTTGCTTTTTCATGGGTTTCAAATATTGTACTCTTCTGCAAGAATAACTATACTGTAATATTGCTCATATAACACATTTTTAAAATAATCTTTTTGCTGTTTTCATAATACAACACACCACCAACAAACTCAGGGGAGATATAACAAAAGAGAAAAGAAGCTAATCCCACAAATTTACATTCAATATACACCATGTTAACAAATTATACATATATCTTTTATACTCAATTTATCTATTTTTCTCTATATAGCTTCCATGTTAAATCCACAATTTAGCTTCCATGTTAAATCTGTTCCAATTCAATTATTTATTTATCTTTGGTCCCTTATCATATATCCTCCTCTCTTTCGTTTCTCTGTTCTGGTTTTTTCCGCTTCCTCTTTCCCAATGACTCTCCCTCCTTCTCTTCCTCCCTCTAGTTTCTCTAAATACAATCTAATTTTCCCCACTTATGCCTAACCAGCCGTCTTTCTTTCCCTATCCTTTATTTATTTATTTGTTTAATCAAATTTATATACCGCCCTTCTCCCCAAAGGGACCCAGGGAGGTGTACAGCCAATAAAACATAGAATATACAAAAATTACAAAAAATTTAAAAGTGAGTTAAAAGGAAATATTTAAAGTGGCTGGAAATTTAGGACAAATCCAATATTAAAACCAGATTTAAAATTGTCATATAAAATTAAATTTTCATGAGGGGAAAGTGTGAAACTAGGCCAAACCGGCCTGGTTAAAAAGGTGCGTTTTACAGCATGGCGGAAAGCACGGAGGTCGAAAATAGTTCGAATCTCAGGGGGGGGGAGGTCATTCCATAGGGTGGGTGCTGCGACAGAGAAGGCTCTCCCTCTGGGGGTTGCCAGTCGACATTGTCTGGCTGATGGCACCCTGAGGGGGCCCTCTCTGTGGGAGCGAACCGGTCGGTGAGAGGTATTGGCTGGTAGAACGCGGTCCTGTAGATATCTTCACTATCTCTCCTCTCCCCCCTGGCTTCTAGCCATCTCTCTTCCCTTTCTTGTACCTTTTAACCTTCCTCAGATCTTCTTCTTACCTACTTTCCTTTCTTCTTCTTTCTTCCCTTATTTCCCTCCTGTTCTTCTTATATTTCTCCCTTCTCATCTTGTTCGCATCCAGCCATCAATGCAGTTAGTTTCTCTTGAGAATTTTTTTCTATCTTCATTTTCAGTTCCTCATTTTTCTTTTTCTAATCTCTGTTTTTATTCCATACTTAAATTAGTTAATTTCTTTATGGAGTGTTCATCTCTTTTTCATCCTTTTAAATAGTTTCTTAGCTCCACCTTTACAACCTCTATATTACATCATGTCCTGTTTTGGGGTGAATATCATTGCTCCTTATTTCAGCACACATTTGATCTCTAGGGCATGTATATATCAATCTCCTTATTTTATACTATGTAAAAAAGTGAATACATTCAATTTGCAATATACATCTTAATTCAACAGAAATAAACAACATATTTCAATTTATGATTTCAACTTAAGTAATTTTCAAACTTTATACTCTCCCTCTTGTCTTAATTCCACATACAATCAACATAAAATTAATATTTCATTATTATTTTCCCTTATCTATCATCCCCAATCACTTCAATTTTTATTTTTAGCCTTTTTACTTTTCTTATCTCCACCACCCAGCATTCATTTTATATATTTTTTACTTTCTAGCCTACCCCTTTTTACGTGGATAAATACTCTCCATACACTGTTATCCTTTGAAATTTCCCTTTATTTTGTTGAACATTCCTCTATTCTTTATTCTGTGACTATTCTTCCTTGCTCTCTTTTGCCTGTTTACTAATCCTCTATTCTAGATTTTCCCTACTTTTCCCTTCGGTATATTAACTCTAAATTTATGTTCTCTGAGGTTTGAGTTTTTATAGTACATTTTTCCTCCAGATTTTTTGGAAGAGTTCTTGAATCTATTCATTTTCTTTCTCCTCAATAATATTGTCCTATCTCTTGAACCTTTCTTCTTCCTCTTCTTTGGTCTTCTTTTTCTCTTGTTGTTATTTGGCATTTCTTTTGTTATTGGAGTGTCATTTTTAAGTTTCTTCTCTTCACACTCTTTTTGCAGCCAATTCCCAATTAACATTACGATCTCTCCCATCCGTCTTTTTATATTGTTCCTGTTCTGGGTAATTTTTGTATTAATTCCATTTTGTCTTATTTATCTTTTAAGTGTAATATGTCCAAGTCCAAATCTTTAAATCCATCAATTTTTTTGCAACATATAATAGTTCTTTTTTAAAAAATTAGTTCAACTTTCTTTTCACTTTTATTTTTAAGGAAAAGTTCATTTATAATCCTCCAGGATCATCACATCTTTCCCAGCGTAACAATTTTCACTCCCAAAAAGAAAACATTCTGCACAGAGCCAACACATAACACTTTAACCTCCAGTTAAGTCAATTATTTCTTTTATGCAGATGGTGCTAGATCTTTCTAATTTCGTTTTTTTCTCTTTTCCTTCTATTTTTGAGACAAATTTTATTTGTAATCCTCCAAGGTTATTGCTTTTTACCATTAAACAGTTTCACCCTTCACAAGATCTTACATCATGCCAGCACACAGTTCTATATTCAGAGAGGAGATTCAATCAAAATGATTCCTGTTCAGCCGATTCGCTTCCCTCTTCTCTCCATATTTAGTCTCCCTTAGGTTTCAAGTGCTGTTTTTTTTATTCTTTTGGGAGAATTTAACTTAAAGTTCAACTTGTAGGTACCTCTGAGTAATTTTATTGCGAGGGCATTTAATTAAAATTTAATTTTCTCACTCGGCTGTCTGCTGTTTCTTAGATTTCGTTGCTTCCGTCTTGCTGTTAGTTTCAAACTGTTCTACAATCTCGACCTTAATGACGCCAAGCACCTCTTCGCCCGTCCTCAGAAAAGGGGTCAAAACAGAGCAGGCGTTCGTGTCGGCTGCTACCTGCCATGTGCCTCTGCTGCACCCCCTCTTTGGTCACCCCTCCAGGAAGGCCTAGTACCTCTCAGGGCCCCCGAACTGCGAAAGAGGGGACTTCATCAGCTGGAGCTTCAGCTGCCTCGGCCCTGTTCAGCTGAGACCAGAACTGGAACATATGACACATTTCTCAGTGACTAATAGTCATTCATCAATTAGATGAACATTCTAGGTTTGTAAAGTCACTGGACCAAGTCAAGCTGGATTTAGATAAAATGCTCAACTATAGCATAGCCACCTAACTTGTGGTTCAGTGTGTTCTATGCAGACACTACCATCTTTTCTGTGCATTTCCCAGATGCAGCAACCTAGCTAAATAAAACAAAGCCCTGCTCTGATTAAAACCCAAGAAAGAGGATGGCAATGCTTCTCATTATTCCTCTAAATAGAATCAGATGTATGAGACCAAAAAGGTCAGTAACATTGTTGCGTGTAAAGAGAAAGCTTTAATGTGGCCGATGGGGTATCAGTTTCTTCTCTCCTTCAAAATATTTGAACAATTTTCAAAAAAACATTTAGAAGCATTACTTCCTTGTAATGCAATGATCTATAGCTGATTTCCAATGGCTTGTAGTACTGTCTTGTACATGCTATCTTAAGAGGAAGTCTCACTGAATTCAATAGAGAAAACTGCACTGAAGATCAGATGTGAAGCACCACCACCAGATGGCCAGAAAGGAAAGTTTTACAAGAGTCATTTCTACTTTTCTAAGCAGGCTACAGTTATGCAGAGATTGTAGGAGAGTATCAATTATTCATGAACTTTGTGAGCTTGTTCTGCTACATATCACATTCTACTTCAAATAGAACAATTTGCAATATTTTCTTCATTGAAAACAATGAGCAACATTTGAAGCTTCTCACAACACAGTCCGATATTCCTCTTTGGCTTTTGGGGTGAACAGAGAGAGCCAAGCAAATCCATCAGGTGAGAGGAGGAGGAAGAAGAAAGGTTCAAAGGGGAAGGCACTGCTGACAGATGGCTGACTGTTGCTAACTACACCCCGTGGAACTTCTTGCCCGTTGTATGTGACTGGAACATTGCTTAGTGAGGCAGCTACAAAGAACCTCTAAGGAAAACAGTCCTCCAGAAACTCATTGAATAAGCCAATAGGGAAAGGAAGCAGGAATTTATGAGAAGAGATGAGGGGAAGACACAATTCGTTTGTTGTACATAGAGGAACAATGAGATGGGAAAACTGCTTTAATGAGTTCTTGAGAATGTTCCATGCATGCCTTCGTCTCTGAAAAGAAGAAGAGCTTGTCCAGCTGCTACAAGTATAGGCTGACTATTCTGGAAGAGAAACTGAAGAGTGATATATAAATATATTCACACACACACACACACATTCAGCAATGAAGATGTTACTTAGCTGGGTAATGAAATGTCTGCATGAAAACAACCAAGCTCAGAGAGCATCAAGGACTCCACAGTTCAACCTGAGCTACATATATTCTCTTCTATTGGTATATCCACCTTATCAGAAAACACGTATGGAGGGACAACAGTACCAAGCAGCCTCCTAGGAGATAGACAAAAGCCAAGTGGACAGGATAGTGGCCCAAAGGCCCAAGCCTGTCAAGAGAAGCTCCTCTACACTGAAGCTTCAGTATGACTTCCTAGCTTTCTTACATTTTGAACTCTTGGCTTAACAGCAGCTGCCATTTATTCAAGGAAAAGGTGGAAGAGTCTACAGCTTCTACAAATGAAAGAATTTCTGCCTTCACCCTGAGGAAAAAGAAGCAACATCGATAAGATCACTACACTCAGGATTGCCGAGACTGTGATGCAACATCTAGAAGGAATAGCTCTCAGAACTACAACTAAAATATGAATCTGTTATGTAGTCAACACTTTCATCATAATAAAAAATATTGATGAGAGAGACACATGAGAAAATCAACACTATTCCTCCAATAAAAGAATAAAATTTGCAAGAGAAGAAGAAAACAAAAAATTACAAGAGAAGAAAAAAAAACCACACAACCTTTCCTGGATGTCCTCATTAGCAGAAGAAATGATGGCAAATCTAAGACCAGGTTCATAAAAAAAAATCTCAGACTAACCAAGTGACTATCAATAACAAGAGAAGTTTTCTGAAAATTCTTAGAACAAACACTCTGCAGTAACCTGCCTATAAATCTTTCTATGTAACAGATATCCACGCTTTATCAAAAAGTTCTTGACTACATGATCTACCCCAACACTAGTACAACTTATGAAAAGGATAATGCTCCTGTATATCAAAAATACCTTCAATATCTCCGAGACAACCAACAGACTATTAAAACCACTCACTATCGCAGTAGTACAAAAACCAACAAAATCCCTCCAAACTGCAAATATTGAGTAACCAAAGGAAGCAAAAGCAGGAGTCATCTACAACATACATACTCTACAATGTAAAGACTGTAGCAGGCACTATGCAGGACAAACAAATAGAACACTGACAGATGACATATCCACAAATATCTACTGGGCTTAAAGAAAGAGATAGCAGAGGATATAACTAAAAATCAGCTGTTTTGGAAATGGATTTAAAAGCAACAGGATACAAGAATGGTATTGACAAAGATGTTACATAGCATCTACAAACGAACGATCACACCCCTATTGCACCCCCACCTGCAACTCTGTCTTCCAGCTTAACAACCCATGGGATCCTGGAGTTGCTGGTAATAAGTGACATTGCACCATTGCTTAGTGACAGCAATCCTGGTTCTAATTGCCGTTATAACCCGAGGGCTATTTGTACATATATCTCCAACAGCTAGCACTAGTAAAAAATAATCTGGGAGGGAAGAAACAATACCCTAATAAAAAAAACTATCAAGGAGGAGTCCAACAGACTCTACTATTCTGACACTGATGTTACCTAGTTTGCTAATGGAACACCTGCAAGAAAACAACCACGCTCAGACAGCATCAAGATGCCAAGAGCTCGGATTCGACTTCCGGTCCTAGAGGCAACAGGACGTGGGAGAGCTAGCTCTGCCTCCCACGCCTGAAACCTGCTC
>JANHFO010006041.1:45851-65547 GCA_032468095.1 Pareas carinatus | reverse complement strand
GATAGATAGATAGATAGATAGATAGATAGATAGATAGATGATAGATAGATACATACAAACATACATGATATAAATAGAACTACAGGTATAGAGATAATAGAGAAATAAAGAAATGGAGGGACAGAGGGGGGAAAGAAAGAAAGAGAGACAGACAGACAGACAGACAGAGAGGGAGGAGAGAGAATGAATTCCCGTAGCGGAGCTCGGGTACAAACGGCTAGTATAATATAATATAATAAATTATGCACTAAGCTTAGTGAAATAAGGACCATTACCCAACTGTATTCATTTGAACATTTATCTCAGCAGACTTAACATGATTTAGAACTACAGATTTAGCACTTCAGGTTTAACCCACCAGGGTGGTATCAATTTTTTCCAACACTGGATCCAGCAGCACATGTAAAAGGTTATGCATACAACAGATAAGAGCAGATTTAGACCCTGGTGCTATCTCTGGTCTAGAATGTCAGAAAGAAGACCTCTTTCAGATTTCTGAATGAAATCTATAGGAGGAGGAATGGCAGGACCTGCGGGGTGGGGTGAAAAGGGGAATCAGCCTAGAATCCCTATGCAGCCACAAGCAAACTAAGTCCAACCCCGCCCCCCTTTGAGTGCTGTCAACCCTTATCTAACTCTACCCAGGTACTGACCATTAGCTGAGAAAATTCCTTACCAATAAATCAGTTTAACAGATCCTTCAAGTGTGGACCTGGTCTTTCGTGCCTGACAGAATTCTTCCAGTGATATATCAAGAACCATAAGGAAAGTCAGATACTACAGATTAACAGTGCAGTTAAATTCAGGCCTCTCTCGGTGGCTACGGGCCTACCTGTGCTGATGGGTAAGGAGTCATGCTGCGGTTGATCTGCTCATAGGCTGGCCCGGTGCCCTCGGCATTCCAGGAGGACTGAACACCAGTGGCTGCGGCTGCTGCACTCTCTTTTTCTTGCCTCAAGTTGTTCCTCTGGATCTGCTGACGGATAAGCAACTCCCGGAGCCTCTGGCGCTGGTAGAGGATGAAAGGAATGGGACACAGAGAGCTATGAATATCTTGTGCTCAGAAGACCTTGAAGCAAATATGCCTTTCTTGCCTCCTTCAGGACACACATAGTTCTTTACTACCCCCTCCTTCATCTTATTGCTACGCTCTCAGGTAGCAGGACCCATTAATTCGCTTCCTGTCTCCCTGCTCATCTGTTCTAGTTCCCATAAAGATGAAGTCCAACTTCCCTGCCCCAACGTAAACAACTCACCTGGCGCTGTTTTTCCATCTCTGTCTGGGTCGTGTTGCTGCCAACGGCACCCTCCTGGCCAGCTGTGAGTTCTTGCAGCTCCCTGCCGGGGGGTCCTATTGTCCCTTCCTCCCTCTTGTCATTTGAAGGCATGCCTCCTCGTGGCAGAAAGGACAAAGCGCCATCTTGCTGTGAGGGCGGTTGCTGGGGCAACACTGACGGAGGTCGCAGAGGGGAGATTGTATAGGAGTCTGGAGTGTTCTTGTTTGGGCCCAGAGGGCTCCCAGCCTGGTGGAAGCCCGGTGAAGAAACATAGCTTGTGCTTTGAGGTTTGCCCGGAGCAAAATGGCTGTTGACCCCTTGAGAAGGAGAGCTCTTGACTGGCTCATTGGGAGGGAAGGTGAACCGCATCTGCGGCTGAGCACTGGGATAGACACCAGCGCCAGGGGAACGAATAAACTGAGGCTGCTGGCTGGTCTTTGGGTGGGACTCCGATAAGGGTGGCACCACGGAGAAATTCCCAACGGCCAGGGTATTGTGGGAGACGGGCATCGGCTTGAAGCTGGCATCTGGAATTTGAGGCCGAGGGGGCTTGTGCAGGGGAGCAAAGGGGTCCCGGGACTGGGGCCTGGAGGGGGGCCTGGAGTAGGGGTCAGGGGACTGAAAGCGAGGAGTGACGGGAGACTGGCAGAAGGCCTCAGTGGAGAGGGGACGGGGAGTGAGAGGGGACTGAGAGCTTGACTGAGACTGTGGGCTGGCAGGTATGCGTGAGAAGGGATCCGAAGGCAATGAACGAGGAGGCAGAACACAGCAGGCCTCCGGGGGTGGGGGCTGAGGCCTCGGGGTCAGTGGCGGCTGGGCATAGGGATCTGGGTAAGGCGACTGCCTGTAGAGATCGGCCTGGCTGGGCGGGGAAGCGGCCAGAGGGTGAGACTCTGGGGGCCGATGCCCTAAGCCCGGGCTTTGTGGTTCCACCTGAGACTGGCGTGGGGTGAGTGGGGCTTTAAAAACATCCGGGGCCTTCATTTCACTGGAGGAGAGAGCACTGGAAGGGGAGTTGCTGTAGCTGTAGCTGTAACTGGGAGAGCTGATCCCCGGACCGGTATCCTCCTTCTTGATCTCCAGCCCCTTCTTTTGCTGCTCCCCAAAGGGTGGGGGGGACAGCAGAAGTGCAGCCCGCTGAGGGCTTCCAGGCACAGTCAGGTTTTCCAAGGATCCAGTGGGGCAGCGGGGCTTAAGGAAGGGGTCCGGCGTGGAGGGCTGATGCCTTGGGGTTCCAGGCGGGGTGGGCTGCAACTCTCCAGCTTGTGGGGCCGGACGAGGGTTAGGTAGGAGCGGAGATTGTCCAGAGGAGGCGGGAGAGGAAGAGACAAAGCCAGCAGGCACTGTAGGACTCTGGCCCACCAAGGAAGGGGAAGGAAAACCTGCATCTGGTGTGGGGCAAGCAGAGGCCATGCCATAGGGCTCGTGCAAAGGCACTTGCACTGGGGGCTGGGCACTGGTGGCAGAAGAGGGAAGCTTAAGGAAGAGCTCGCTGGGCGACTCAATACCCGGCCCGCTTGGCAGAGCTGCAGCGTGGTTAATGTAGAGGGGCTGCCCCGAGGATGAAGCGGCAGAGGAAGGAGGTGGCAATGGCTGAGGTGTGCCAGGCAGCACCCCCGGCTGGGATGGTATGCGCAGGTGAAGCGTGGGGCGGTCAGGCCTTCGCAGCACCTCCACTTTGGTTTGTTTGCTGATCTGGCTCTCAGCTTGCTGTGGAAAAACGGAGGAGAAAGGGCCCCAGGGGGACAAACGCATCGTCAGTGCCGGAAGAGCAGACTTCAAAGGCAAAATATGAAGAGTTTAAAGTTTAAGGGACATGGGACACCAGATAATTCTGAGGAGGGGGGAAAGAGGGGTGTCTGAGCGGTCCTCGAAAAACCCTGAGATGCTGTCAACAGTTTCTGTTCTTTCTCCCTCTTAATTGTACTGAAAAATAAGTTTCAGCTTTTCTCGGCACAGAATTACATACAACCTTGACAAGATTATATTCCACATGGGTACCATGGAATGTCAGGCCTAGCTTTCCCACCCAGGTTTCCCTGTCCTGGTCTCAACCAATCCCTATTCATAGCTCTATTGCCATGCCTACCTTCTGCACCTTGTTGATGCGGTGGGCTGCCCGGTTATCTTTGGCCTTTTGCTGTCAGAGAAATAGGAATAAGATGAGAGACGGAAAGCAAAATCCCTCTCACACAGCCTCCCCGCCGCCCTTCAAAGTCACCCAATGCTATTGAACAAGTCACATAATGTGTTATTTTCAAAGCATCAAAATATATAGCATTTTAATACTATGAGAGCCAATTTGGTCTAGTGGTTAAGGGGGCCAGGCTAGAAAGGGGGAGGCTATGAGTTCGAGTCCAGACTTAGCCATGAAAGTCGACTACGTAAACTTGGGCCAGTCCTTCTCTCTCTGCCCAACCCACCTCACAGGATTGTTGTTGTGGGAAAAATAGGAGGGAGGTGTGTTGGATATGTTTGCCGCCTCGAGTTATTTGTCAAAATAATAAAGGCAGGATACAAATTAAGTAAATAATAATAAGAATAGGTATGTGTAATGTAATATATATAACTGACCAGTGCTAATAACTATCAATTGAGAACACTTGAAAAAAGATAAAATACTATGTCTCAAAACTTTTCTTTATTTCTCTAGTCACACTAAAATGTATACAATTAGGTATGTATCATCCTTTTGGGATCAAAATCAGCTTATCCAAAGGAAGATTTAATGTTTTAAAAATCAGATATTCGTCTGCATCTATACAAAGTCAGACAAACCCGAATAGATATTGTAGCAAAGGAAGGCAAGAGGGACTCTTTCTTTTAACCTTGTCATGGTTGGTGCAGAAGACATTTAACGCAGGGGGAAAAATGGATTCCTGAGCAGTTGTTGCCCAGCTGAGCAAATGACAGGGATTTTCCCGTCATTTGAAGAAAAAAAAAAGGGAAATGAGAACGTGAACACCCAAAACTATCCTGCTCTGGGTATGCAGAAGCAGGGGAGTCATCCAAGAAATATCAGAATACTGCCAAAAAAAAAAAACCCTGAACAAGATAGAACAGGAGAGACCGGGCTAATTCCACAGGGCTGATTAGCTTTAGCTACATCAGAATGGAAGACCTTACTAGGAATCTCTTTCGGCTGGCCAAACAGGCTTTAAGGACCCCTGGATTACAGAATAATTACAGAATACCAGAGTTGGGAGGGATCTTGGAGGTCCTTCTGGTCCTGCCCCCTGCTCAAGGAGACCACATGCCATTCTGGACAAATGGCTGCCCAGTCTTTTCTTAAAAACATCTGGTGATGGGGCACCCACGAATGGAGGAAACTCGTTCCACTTGATCAACTATTCTGCCAGGAAATGTCTCCTTATTTCTATGTTGTTTCTCTCCCTTATTAGTTTCCTTCCATCGCTTCTTGCTCTGCCCCTCCCACCCCCAGGTGCCATGGAGAACAGGGAGATGCCCTTCCCCTTCGCGATAGCCACTCAGACACTGGAAGACTGCCATACGTCGCCCCCAGTCCTTCTCTTTATTAGACTAGATATCTAGACTAGATTTGTTCAATCACACTATACCAGACTAGCAACTTTGCATTTATTTAGAATTTTAAAATACAATAAGAACATAAAAGGAAAAGAGAAGAAAAGAGAAAGGAAGGAGGACTAGAATTATGACTTTTGCCTTTCTTTTGCTCAAGCAGCTGCCATCTTGTTCTTTCTTCTCCCTCCTTTGTACTTTGTAATTGTCTTCCCCTTCCCTTTTGATCTTTCCTAGTCCCCCAAGCCCATAAATTAGATGATTATAGTTTGAAGAAGCCCCCTTTGTTTCCAACTCTTCATGTTAAAATGGTGTCCCTCCGGCTTCTCTGAGTGAAACGACGTCACCAGGATTTATATTCTGCCTGTCACTCTCTTCATTTACTCGTAGAGAAGTCCAGGAACTTCATCTGTACTGCTCCTAAAGCAGTTCAAGCACTTTACTTCTGTTTGTGAAAGAAGTGCGGCAGACTCTTTGGACAAATGATTCTTTCCCCCTCACAGGCTCATTAATAGCAATCTCATTGACCAATGTGGATCTCAGACAGCACAAGCCCATCTGCTTGCAAGCCAGAGTGGCATCGTTTAATTCAGGACATTCAGTCTGGAGAAGTATTTAAAGAAAATATTAAAGAGGGAACTTCGGGGACGGTGAGAATTAGGAGAAAATGAAATCGGGTGTACCAAAAGAGTGGGTGGCCGAACACAAATGCTCCACGTACAGTACAACATCCTGTAGCGGCTGTGCTAAGAGCATGAGGGTTGCACTGATATAAGTAGATCAAGAGCATACACCCCCTCCCCTTAAGAAATCTAATACATTCCGTTAAATGTAAGAGGAAAAAAATAAATTCCTTTTTAAAAAGTTACACAAAACATCCAATTCAAAACTCTTATTTACATGGGCCACTTACCAAATATGGGGCTTTGTCTGGAGCTGGCACTTTCCGCCAAAGCTTCATGATCTGTTTGCAACGGCTAGACCAGTCTGTAGGCAGAACAACAATAAAATTGAAATGAAATGGAAACACTCATATGCCAAGGCCAGTTAATTTTGTCCAGGGATTCTACAAAAACATTATATCATAAAGCCAGCGTGGGAGTCTACTTAGAGAAAGGTTCACTTTATTCCACCCAGCTAGCCGAATTCTATTCTTATTGCAACACATTGGTCTAGTCTCCAAGTCGGTATCTCCATGATCTCTGGTTATTCCATCCATATATTTCTCTACAGCTTTGCTAAATGTTATCTCTCAGAAAACAAAAACAGCCAAACCTTTTTATCCACCCAAGAACACTACAGGATACAGCATCATCTAGTATCCCTCATCAGCAACATCTGGAGAACAAAAGATCCTGTATCCTGCTACAGGCAGATAATAAGACTCTGCCAATTTTCCTCAATCAGTGGCTTTCAAATGTGTTGGATTTTTAACTGCCATAACGGTACTAGAAGCTCAAGATATCTGGAGAGCAACAGATGAGGGAAGAATGCATAAGAAAATACAACGCAAAAGACAAATCAGGTTTTAGAACCACTCTCTCTCAGGAGTAACCATAATGGTAACACAAGGCTTCAGCAGCGAGACAAACAGTTGAATTTATTTCACAGATTATGAGAAGCATTAGCAGGGTGCATGAAATGGGAAATCTCCTGTTTGGAACCTGGAAACCAATTTTGCATCAACTGAAATCCAGAACACTTTGGTTACGTCAGATTTCAGGACAAAAAAACCAAACCTGAACAAATCCAGCAGGGCTAGATTGCAGCATGTCAAACAGCCGCTGCCCACTCCACCACAGTCCCACACCTATCATGGTCTGCCTGCCCCTGCTGAGCTTTCTTTTGCCCTCCACAAGCTGCTATCATCAATGTCCCAGAACACCACATACCACAGGCCCACCGCCCCAATCTTCCCAGCACTTTCTCTATTCTCCTTCCCTATCTCTGCACAGTCATCAATATCCAAGGTCTCTTCCCAAACTTCACTGCTTCCAACCATTTCTGACAAAATATTCATAACCAGCTCTTCTGAGCACATTGCTACAAATAAACATGGACAACTTCTAGGGCTGGCTTTTTAACCACCTGGATAAAACAAAGATGTAGTAGTGTCTGGATATTCTCCTTCATAACCACATCACAGAGAACTCAGGATTCATGAAAAATATTCTGAAACCAACACCAACACTAATTCTAAAGGAGTTCACAGTTCATCTCCAGTGACTAGGAAAATGAGATGTGCCATTCGGAAACAAATTTGGGAAATTATGAACTAAGGAGAGACTTATTTTCCATCTAGTATATTACCACTTAGGAAAAACTAGTTCAAGCAAGATAGATGGATGGATGGATGAATGGATATTCTAGGAGGACACAGAGCTTAAGGACAGCTGATCCAAACTGACAAATGTAGAGTTGTGGCTGGGTCAGAAATTCTGGGAGTTGAAGTCCACAGGTTGTAAAGAGGCCATAGTTGTCCACCCCTGTGCTATAATAACACAACTGAATGAAATTTATTAGCATTTGACAATAGCGGGTCACACAATGATTATACACAACAATAATGCTGACAAAGAAAGCAGAGGACTCCCAACGTAAAGGTATGTGTTATTATACACTTCAGATTTGTTTGATCCTACCGGCATTCCTTGCATCCTTTGAATCATACAGTTTTTGGTTTGGTGAAGAAGCAGACTGAGATCCTTGACCTGTTGGCTTTGACTTCTGTTGCACAGAAGGCCCACAGTAAAGGGGAAGCATATTATTTCCAACTGCACAGATTTGACCGAGAGGTCATTAAAAGGAGATGGGCTCCAAACACAAAGGGTGAAAGACAAGTAACTAACCTGGGTAATCCTGCTTTAGGCTGGGGAAATTCATGTTGGCATAAAGGACAGGTGAGATGGTAGAAAGCTCTCCCAGTTCCTCATCCTTCTCCCAACGCTGCAGGCTCCGCTGGTTGTAAGACAGCCCATCACTTTCCCCCTCTGTGGTAGGTGTGGTTGGTGTGGAAGCTGCAGAGCTGCTGGCCCAAGGACTCTCTGGTTCACACTGCTCAGGGCTGAAGAAGCCACTCCTCTCCCTACATGGAGGTGAGGGAAGGCAGGAAAACACATTAACAGCAGGGTATAATGGGGGGAATTGGGACTGGGCTGAGCCAAGGGATCATACTGTGCATGGAGGTGACATACTTGTTATCCAGGAATGGGGACTGGCAAACTCCAGAGTAAGTCTCCATGGGTACAGCTGGCTGCAAGGGGCCAAGGGATGTACCACCACCTGTCATTGAATCGAGACATTGCAGAGACTGAATCAAAAAGAACTCACATACATGTACTACCATCCAGATATTTTGGTGAATATCACCAGAAGTAAGAGGCTAAGCAGGTGAGGTCCGAAGTAATCTTAAAAATTAAAAATTAAAAGTTAACAGATCAAGGTTAAAAGAACACATAAATATGTGCTGTGTACAAAATAGATAATGTTTTTTTCTTGCCTTATTATGGAGAAAGGATATTTATTTGGCCAACTGTCCTAGTGAAAGATTATCGATCAGTATTAATGCAATAATTTTCCGGCTGAGTTCTAGCTGAGTACAAGAGATTTAGTCATGATCCAAACTCAAGTACCCTTTTTTATTGTAG
This sequence comes from Pareas carinatus, assembly GCA_032468095.1. NCBI lineage: Eukaryota > Metazoa > Chordata > Lepidosauria > Squamata > Pareidae > Pareas > Pareas carinatus. Next base: position 57,083 of record JANHFO010006041.1, on the reverse strand, counting down.
AAAATTCAAAATATCTCAGACAGGTAAGAATCTGTGTAACACAGTATTCACAGCTCACCTTGAAGAAAAGGCCTTTGGGCAAGCTGGGAGCAGTTCGGATCTTGCACACCGCTGGCCTCAGCGTCCACCCCGACAGAATTAAGCTGCTGTTCTCGCTCCGTAGAACCCAGGACATCTTTGAAGAGCTGCTGAACATCCTTGCTCTCCATTTTCGGTAACTCTGTTTGAAAAGGAAGAAAGTCACGGTGAAATCAACAGGCGGCAAAGTCCATCTGGAGCAACCTCAGTAACGCAGGGGATCTGAGAGTCTCCAATCACAGCAGGCTGAATTACAAGGGAAGTGAGGCATGAATGGGGAATGAGGAGAGCAATAAAATAAGATACATGGGAAACGAGAGCACCTGAGACTGATTTTAAGCCTTTCGCTAGCAGTCAGAAGGGAAGCCAGGAGAGAAACCTAGCTTTCCTTCTCTGCTGCTCTCCACCGAGCAGACACTTGGCAGGGGGGATGGGGACAGTAGGGTCTGTTCAAAGACCCGCCTGACCTTCAGTGGGGATTTTGTCAAGGTCGGAGCTGAGCACCCCCTCCCCCGGGGGTGTGGTTGGGTTCTCGGCACCTGTAGGTTCTGGAGAGGTCTTGGGTACCATCTGCTCTTCTGTGCCTGTAGAGAGCAAGCACACCATGTCAATCAGCACACGGCATTACTTACAGTACGGAGAGGCCAGACTGTGGGCACGAGGTCTAACACCTCTGTATCTTGGAAGGGGTGGCTTAATCTTTAAAATGGAAGGTTAGCCCCCCCCCCCCCCCTAGCTGGCTGCATTCTTGTGGAAACAAGCTGAGTTTGAGTCTGGTCCCAAATCTACTATAGCTAGGTGTTTAGAAAGCAAGGCTTTGAGGAGGGACGACTCTGGGCATCTAGAAAGCCAGTCAGGGTCACTTTGGATGTAGAAACAGGCAGCATGTAACTTTTAATAAATAAATATTTCTCTTTAGATGAAAAAAACAACAACACTATGTTAGCGTCAAGTGTTTTAAAGCGGGACTACCCCAGGTGTTGTGTATGCGGGTCCTTATTTTTGCGTCAGCTGACCTTTCTGCTCAATGGAACCCGAAAGATCCCTAACATCTCTTTGCAGTGGAGGTGAGACAAAGACGGAGTGAAAGCATAGGGACCAGCGACTGGAATGACAAGGAATGCACTGTGCTGCCTTGACTCAGAAGGCTGGTTGCAGCAACTCTCAGATAGGAGTTAACTGAACCACCGATCCGTACAGTGACCAGACTTAATTATAAATCTTGATGGCTCTGCTTCATAGTCTACCACGGACTGCTTTGATGCTCACTCTTAGTTACTGTAGATAGTGAAAAATGTAAAATTCCTGGGCTTTACGTTTAGACACTATTGCTGAAAAATGTACATTGGGATGCTGAGCTGCCCCCGGGGCAGATTTAAGGGTATTTGCCAGTAACCTAAGATCCAAACAATTGTGACAGAAAATATTTTCTAAAAAAAACCCAACCCCTGCCCAGCCACTATGAGACCTATTCCTTCGGAAATAAAACAAATACTGTTATAATTCAGATACTTGTTGAGGAGAGTTTTTATCTTTCTTAAGCATTTTAGTGGGTATTGCCTTATATGGACAATACAATTTTGTTGTCGAGCATTGCAGAGATATTGTAGGCATTACCTATCCTTTTAAAAGGAACTAAGAGGGTAATAGTTATCCTCTAATCATGATCAAACCTTTTATTGTCTCCTAGTTATCCTGTTTCCCCGAAAGCAAGACATCCTTCGAAAATAAGACCTACTTACAATTTTGCCTCTCACTGAAATATAAGGCATCCCCCGAAAATAAGACTTCCCTGATAATAAGACCTCTCCTTCAGCGCAGCCTGAGCAGAGAAGAAGTGCGATGTCTCGGACTTCCGGTTCTGGGTGGTCTCAGTGGAAAAATAAGACATCCCCTCTGAAGCATTGACACATGGTTTGACTTACATGATGCAAGGCAGAGATGTCTATGTGGAAGTCAGCATAGCAACTGTGACAATACAGTTGAAGCTCTGCCCATTCTTTAAAAAATTGGCCAATGTAGACACCCCTGGGGCAAAACCTGAACCAGTTTCATCAAATTCTTTGTCAAGTCATATTTTTTTTCTATTGTCTACTTTTACTACACAGATTTCTTTTCTTTGGGGCACTGACTTCATTACATTGTGCCTTGTATGGTGAAAGGAGGACAAGCTACTGCAAATCTATTAAATGAATTATGCTCTACAAATGGAGTGTATAAATTAACTTTAGCATTATAAGGTTGCTATTATCTGAAAAAATGATATCTCTGTAAAAAGGCATGATGGAGAGATGCACCATTATGCAGAAATTACAGAGATATAAGACTGCAAAGTAGCAGTTCTTCCTATTTATGTCCTTTCGGCAAACTCTTTATGTCCCCGGGGAAGGGAAAAACTTTCTAGATTTCTACCTTATTCTTCATGTTTTTTTCTTTCCAGGGGGATTAAAAATAAGACAATATTTATTTTGTCCAGAGTATCTGCAGGGACAGGGATCAAAAAAGTAAAGAATTAGAGAAGAATTATGCAGTTGGGGCACTGTTGCATTTTTTAATGTACATTGAAAAAGAGCTAATTGTATGGTTGTGGATATCATCCTGACTTTTTTTACCCTCTCCTCGCAGACAACACAGTAAAGACATTGTTTCTGTATTGTTGCAAAGTATGAAGGATATCGATCCTATTTTCTTGCTACACATACAGTACCTCCATCCCTCTCACTAGACTAAGACTATTAATACTGATTTAGAAAGCAAGGATTGTAGTAAAGACTGTAGAGATCACATATGTGTAATGCTTTGTGACTGAAAACCAATTGTAAAATATGAGCAGATATGACACCTGAGATTGTTTTGATGCTGTGGTTGTAACTGTGTTTGTTTATCTGGTCTGTGTAGAATAATTTAAAGGGGTTAGACTCAGACTTAGCTGTTCATATATTTCATCCACTGACACCAATATAACAAATTAATCAGGGAAGGTATCAACCTAAGCCCTGGCATTTCATGTTCAAAAATATCATCTCACAAGCCAAGGTGATATAATGGCTGTACTATAGAGCCATTGTCAATTATAGATTCCATGTGACTAAACAATTGCTGATTCTCATAGTATCATGGAATTAGGAGTTTAAAAAACATTTAATTCAACTTCCGGCTTATATTGTGGGAGTGCAGGCTGGAGAGATTGGAGCTCCAGTATCTTTTAATCTGATTTCTCTCCATTCAAGGACCCTAATGGTTCTGAAAGTCGCTTTGTAGGGGTGACAAAAAGAAGAGGCAATTTGGATGTCTGGACCAGGTGGCGGCCGGTCCAGATGAAGTGAGAACTCTTCAGGATGAATGGAAGAAAGACTGCCTGTTTTCAGGCAGTCCAAGTCGCTGACAGTCGACAAAGCAGTGCCGCAGCATTGCCACAGAACAGCTGATCATCAGCAACATGTTGGAAAACTTGGTGAGCTAAATTTTCACTTCTCCTCCTAGCAAATTAAAAAAGAAAGATGCCCTAATGGGGAAAAGCATTTTTAAAAATAAATCTCCCAAAAGAAAAAAGAAAAGAAAATGGTGGGGCACTATGAAAGAGGGAGAGAAAAATCTTAAGAAACATAAAATTCTTAATACAGAATTGCTTTAAAGAAACTTGGATTAACTGAACACTTTAAAAATTAGAAAAACTTTTGAAATTGTTATGAGAAATTACTGAAAAAGAGAATTTGTAAAAAAGAAAAAATATTGAAAAAAACAAGAGACATCTAGTGGTGAAAATAAAGCACTACAATAACACAATTTTTACATGATCATCCAGCTTCTATTTGAAGACCTGCAATAAAAGAGAACACAAACTTTATGTAGGAACTTCTTCCACCAACTTATATAGGCAAGAGGTTTGTTAGTGACATCTAGCCTAACTAACCTCTTTGTAGTTTTAATTTATGGGTTCTCATCCTAATCTCTGGGGCACAAAAGAGTCAAAAAGCTCATTTTCCCTTCCGTGTGACAACCCTTCAGATATCTGAAGATTGCTACCATCTGCCATCAGTTGTCTCTTCTGCAGGCCAACATGTCCAATTTCTTGAATTTTTCTTTACACAGCTTGATTTCAAGACCTTTACCATCTATTTAGCCCTCTTCTGAAATCATTCCCTTTTATTTCTGTCCTTTTTGAACTGAGCAGAATATTTTAAGTGATGTATGAGTAAATTGAAGTAGGGTAGAACAATTGTTTCTTGTGACCTGGACTCTCCGTTCCTATTAATGTATGCCCAGATACTTGCCTTTTTACTGGTTCCATCACACTGCTGGATTATATTTACTTTATAGTCAATCAGGACACCCATATATTTTTACATGCAATAGAGACATATGAATTCTCCTGATGTTATTACTGTGCTTGTTAAATTTATTTTAACTCACTGCTTGATGCTGAACTTTGCTGAATCTTTTCTTAGTCCTCTAAAGTATTAGCTGCCTTCCCAGCTATGTGTCATCTGCAGACATGATCACCATCACCTCAACTTTTTCATTTGAGTCATTTATTAAAATGTTGAATAGCACAGGACTAGAAACAGTACCACACAACTTGATAACTTTTCTCCAAGCTGAAGTGGGGCTATTCAAAAGCAATATTTAGTTGTCAGTCAACTGCGAGTCCATCTAAGAATAGTATCACCTAGCTGATATTTTAGCATTTTATTCAGAAGAATATATTGAGAGATTTTTTTTAACGTTTTGCTGTGATTCAGTGCATTCTAACTGTGATGTTTTTCTTATATAAAAAATTATTAATTCTATCAAAGGAGGAGATAAAATTAACCTAGCATAGTTTATTTCTATTAATTTTAGAATGCCCATATTAGGCATTAGGCAACTACTCACAAACATGCTTTCCAGTTATCTGTTTGAAAACTTCGTCCGGTATTTATACCAACCTGACAAGGCTCTAGTTTCCTGGGTCCTCTTCATTGTTTCTGAAGGTATGGACAACATTTGCTTTCTTTAGACATTGAGGACCTTGACAGATCTTCAAACGTTCTCAAATATTCTGTAAAAGTTCTGTAATCACCTCTTCTAGATCCTTCAGCATCCCGGAATGCAAACTATCTGGCTGTGAAGTTTTGAATTTATTCACACAAACTTGATTCTCTGTTATCCTTTCACCCTATTCATATCTTAAGCTGTACATGTTATATATGATTTCTATAGAAGGTGTGTTTTAGTCAACAGCTCTTAGTGAGAAACACAGTATATTTATGTATGATCAACACTATATCTTGAGTTGCATATTGTTCTAAGATGAAATGTAATTTGCTTGTTTGTCATTTAATGTCATTTAAACATTAATCATTTATTGTATCAACCAGCCACCTTTGTGGTAATGTAAAATTGGTCTGCACTACTGATCTATTATCACAATATTGCCTGTTGAGACTGAAAGGTGCAGTATGGTGAGTCTCAGAATAATCTATGTATGTAACTGTTGTGCTTTGCCAACCATGGTTTGTGCATTAGCAAGGTAATTGAATCACTACACTTGTAGTTTTTTCAAGGGACACACATTAACAAACCAGGCTACATTTATCTAGTTGCATTTTTCCTGGATTCATTCAAGATTTTTTTTTAAATTTCTCTCTTTACTTAATTATCTTGTTATATGTATTGCTATAAGTCTTATATAATGAATTCATCCTTCCTTCCTGACTTGGAGTATTATAGCCACATGTAAACATTAACAGTCCATTTTTCACCTTATATAAATGGATGTTAGTTTAGCTGAAGTGAGAATATTATATCACTGTGAATCCACGCCAAGAATTAGATGAGATGGATAGTGTGGTTTCTCATCATGTATTTTTTCATGTGGTTATTTCTCATCATATGAGCTTTTTCAACATAAAATTGATAATTGTTTCTAATTCACATTGTTTCCTAATTATGCAGATTCCTAAATATTTCCAACAATCTTATATATTTTAATTGAAAACAGATTTTTTTTAAAAAAAAACATACGAAGGCCTGAAAATTCAATTAATTTGAGTCAGATATAACTAAATCTCAGCTGGAAAATATTCCTTTAATGATATGAAACAGAATTAATAACCCCAGTCATAGGAATTTTCTAACTGATACTCATATATCTGAGATTAGGATCAATAGATCAAAATATAAGCCCAAATTCCCAGAAATTAGGACTGGAGTTAAAATACATCTCGAAATATATCAACATCAAATAAGTTTTATAAATAAACCATACTCTGCCGTGAACTTGAAGTGACATTTAGATTATTCCTTATGCAAAGGTGCAAAGAGTCCTCTTCTAATTTCCTTTAAATTGGATATTTTACCCATGAATTTCCTACTATAATCATTCATTATGATTCAAAGCCTTTCTTCATTTGGATTGCAAAAGGATATGTTTTCTACTTGACCTTTAAGAAATCAACCTAGGTAATCTGCTTTATCCTGACAGCAAGGTTATGTAATTATAGTTTGTCAACAAAAATTGTGAGAGCTTTTTCAGGATATTGTATCACAAATCTCACAAACTTTTTAGCATACATTGAGCTGCAGATGGCATAATCAAAATATAAAACCATACTGGGTTTAGATTGCCATCTGTCTTTAAAATTGATACGCTCCAGGTCTTAACAAGAAACCGGGTAGATAGTTCATCTCTATCTATGAGTATCCCCTAAAGGCTTTCTTGCATTGAAATCTAATGCAACTGAAATGGGCACTGAAAGGTTTTAGTATTTAATGACATTTTAGTTTCTAATAGGGCAGTCTAATTATCAAGGTAGACAAGGTCAGTGCTTCAGTTTATCGACTAGACTGTTCTCTGAGCTTTAAAAGTAATATATCTCTGCCTTATTATAACATATTGCACTATTGACATAGCAGGAAAAAACCCAGAACCATAGAAGAATTGGAAATCTGAAAACACTATTTTCCGGGCAGATGCACTTCCTAAGAGAGTGTCAGAGGCAGTCTGCTGTGCCAGGCCAATATTCAGACTAGTTCAATCTCTTCCTATAGTAACCAAATTGTGATCCACAATAACAAAATAACTTTCTGCTGGTTTTGCTCAGAACCAATAGTAATCAGTGGCATAAAGATTGCCGTTCCACATTATCTGTGCCTTTATTCTCTTTTGTTTCACAGGTTTCTGTTTATTTGATATATCATGAAGTTATGAAGTCATGAAGAAATAGCAGAAAAGTAATAGCAGAAAATAATATGGGTGCTTATGAACACTTCCTTATCTCAAAAAATATTACTGTGTTCCAATCTACAAGGATGATCTATGCCTAAGGAAATGGTGTGAGCAATTATACTCTAGGCCGTGGTATGATATGTGTGTGCTTACACATGCAAGCCTATGTCACATATAAGATTTATGATAGGTCTACTTAATCTGATATGGAAAGCCCTTTTTTAATACAACTAATACAATGTCTATATCAGTCTTCCAACATTTTAAAGGTGTTATGCTGTAAAAGAGTCATTAAATTATTTGTCTTCCTCTTAGGGTACTTTTCTTAATAGAATCTCTCTCTCTCTCTCACACACACACACACACACACACACACACACACACACACTCACACTCACACACACACGGGTTTTTACAGGACCGAGGTAAATTTTTAGTAATTGCATGCATGAAAAATAAAGCTGAGATTCCTATTAATTGGCCTAAGGTGGGTATTCATTCTTCATTTTGAAGCATTAAACCCTGTGCCACTACTGCCAATCCAGATCTTATGGTATTGTTTTCCTATACAAGTTTCTACTAATTACATTGAAACTGAATTAATATCTTCTTAATTACCAGTTGTTCAAACTTCATTTGCAGGTGCATCTTAGGGTACATGGAATTTGAATACTGTTATTAGTTTTGTTTATGTGGAGACATATAAGTACCCCTCTTTGCAACTGGGTACTGAAATAAAAAATAATGGATAACAATAGTTCTTTGATTGGTATTAAATAATAATTTGTCAGAAAAATTGTGAGTTTTTATTTTTATCCATTGGGATGTATGGACATCCATACATGAAAATGAGGAATATCTTTTGAAGTTCTTACTAAACAACAATTTCCACATTTTACATTTACAATAAAACATTTTACATTTTACAGTATAGTATTTGTCACTTCAATGTGAAGTCTCTAACGTCAGTTCCCCTACATACATAAACTTAACTAAATGAATAAAATAAATTTAATTTTCTAGAATTCCTAATTAGTACAAGTAGTTCTCAACTTATAACCATCTGTTTAGGGTCCATTCAAAGTTACCACAGCACTGCAAACAGTGACTTATGTCCATTTTTTACACTTATGACCATGCAGCACATCCACGTTCAAGTGATTAAGATTCAGGCACTTGGGAACTGATTCATATTTATGACAGTGCAGCTTCCCGGGGTCATGTGATTACCTTTTGTGACTTTCTGTCAAGTGAAGTTGATGGGGAAGCCAGATTCACCTCACAACTGTGTTACTAATTTATCCACTGTAGTGATTCACTTAACAACTGTGACAAGAAAGATTGTTAAAATGGGGCAAGGCTCCCTTAACAACTGTCCTGCTGATCAATGAAAATTTTGGGCTCCGTTGTAGCTATAAGTCAAGGACTTTCTGTATAGCTATCACTGTAAACGTGGGGGTGCCGAAAACCAGTGTTTTATGATTGGGAAAGCTTCTTTAGCTTTATTTAGAGCAAATGACATCAAATCCAACTTTAAAAAAGAAATATTATTTAAAAGCAATTGAGGGACATTCATTTTTTTTCATATCAAAGAAAACTGTAGAATTGGGCGGGAAGAAGAAAGGGGCAGATAGTTAAGATCATGTACTGTTTCCCCAAAGGGGCATGCGGTGGCTCAGCGGATAAAGACACTGAGCTTGTCGATCAGGAGGTCAGCAGTTTGGCAGTTCGAATCCCTAGTGCCTCGTAATGGAATGAGCTCCCATTGCTCACCCCAGTTTCTGCCAACCTAGCAGTTCGAAAGCATGTAAAAATGCAAGTAGCAAAATAGGGACCACTTCGATGGGAAGGTAACAGCGCTCCGTGCACCTTTGGCGTCTAGCCATGCCAGCCACAAGGCTACAGGTATGTCTTCGGACAGTGTTGGCTCTTCGGCTTTGAAACAGAGATGAGCACTAGCCCTAGAGTCGGCTGTGACTATCACACCTTTACCTTTACTGTTTTCCCCTTCCAGTTCACTTGCAAACAGACATCAGGTTACTGAGCTCAGCTGGATATCCTTCCCTTTTGTCTGGCATCCAAGACAAGCATCCAGGAGAAGCTGATCCCTAAAACTTGTCTTGCAAGACTTCAACAACCCCCAGTCCCCCCCCCTTTTTTAAAAATTGTTTTCAGCCACCAGTGGCTGGAAATGACGAAGTGCAGTGCTCCAGCAAAAAAAGACACCTGGCCAGGGGGGGAGGAGGGGTGGTGAGGGAAACTAAAAAGACAACAAATTATATTGATTGTGCATTTTTGCTGCAATTTAATTAGAAAGGGCCCCTTGAGAAGCAATTACCTGATTACAGAAGAATATCTTGTGATAGCAGAATAACAAATAATTAGGGAAACATAAATAGCTAAAGATACAAAGTAATAACAACGCCGAATGAAGAATGTGAAACATTAGACTATTGTTACATTTTTATAACCAGGTATAGTAATTGTATCGATTGCTTGAAGAAAATTACAATTAGCAACATCTTCTGATGCGATGGAGTCGCAGAAAAGATAATTTATAAATTATAGTAGGACAGTGTTTTTTCCAGGTCCCCTGGGGTGGAACCCCAAGACCCTCTCAGGGGGTCTGTCAGATCAAAAAGATTTGCCAGCATATGTTGAAATAGGATGCAATAGTAAAATCCCATCAGACAATTGTGAGAAGTTATTGAGATAGTGAAGAAATCTATTTTCGTTTTTAATATGATAAATATCAGTAAAAAAATTCTTTGTAAGTCCTCCATTATTTTTACAAGTAGGAAAAGGTCCTGGTAGCTAGAGGAAAAAGATAAAAGAACTACTGCACTGGGGGACAGTCATATACCAAGATTTGCAGTGTCAAAATGTACGTATTAACATAAGGACTTTTACACGGCATGTGTTAAATCAGTTTACTTTTATTGTTTTTATTATAAATAAGACTTTCTCTGCATTGGCAAATTTGTGGACTTCAATTTTTCGAATTCCCCAGCCAGTATGCTGACTGGGGAATTCTGGGAGTTGAAGTCCACCCATCTGGAAGTTATCAAGGTTGAAGAACACTGTTATAGACAACCACTACAACTAGGATAATGAATCATGTAGATTATGATTTACGGCTCCAAAGCTTATAGGACAGAGAATCTTGATAAAGTAAGGTTCCAAATCATGTAGAAGCCATCCTGGAATACACTTCCACTTTAAACACTTTAAGGATGGGAATAGGTGGATGGAAAGCTATACCAAAATATTGAACTTTTCCTGTCTATCTAAATGCCAAGCATCATGAGTTGAGTTTACACCATTTCTCAGGCATGGGTTTTAGCATGTATACTCAGATTTCCTCAACTTTTCTCAGCCTTGATAGAGAAAAAATGCATACTTTTAAAAGTATTTTAAAAGGCAAAGGAAGAATGTAGTGAAAAACATTTCTGTGCCTGAATTAGGAAAGCAAGTAGAATGCCCTCTCTCCTCAATACCATTGCTGTTGATGGGGAATTAATCCAAGAATCCAATGGAGGTGCCACTATAAAGAAGCAGGAGACTGGAATTCAAGTTATCTTTAAGGAATAGGTAACTGCTTTGGTTTGATGTTGCTTTAAGATTTAATTTTGTCTATATCTGTTAGAAACCTTATTTTAATTCCTACTGCTGTGTATCAGAAAGGAATTTTATATAATTTCAGATTGTTTAAAATTTATTTTTCTCCTCATTAATTTCCTCATAAATAATATGAAAGTCGTGTCCTTTGCTGAGATCACTAATGATAATGTCTGGTGAGAGCATGGCATGTATTTTGGGAATTGTGTTTCATATACTGTATGAAATTTTGAAGGACTATTTGAAATTATAAAGTTGATTTTGAATATCCCTTAGGTCAAAGATCTCCAACCTTGGTCCCTTTAAAGCTTGTGGACTTCAACTCA
>JANHFO010006041.1:25199-37848 GCA_032468095.1 Pareas carinatus | reverse complement strand
GAATAGAATACAATAGAATAGAATAGAATAGAATAGAATAGAATAGAACTTTATTGTCACTTGAATGTCCTCTAATCAGCATACATTAAAATGAAATTACGTTGCTTTCAGCTCTCAAGAGGCAAGTTCTCCAATATACTCTACCTAAAACATGATAAAAATTATACAGATACCCACATATACACACATATATGATACAAAGAAACATCACAGTCTAGTTTGATTACTGGTTTAATAAGCCTCACTATTATTTAAACTGAAAAAAATAAAATGAACAATGCCTCAACGTGATGACCTTTTCTTAGTAACATGAGATATGGGAAACCTATTAGTTTATAAGCAGATGTTGTCATTATACGCAGATTTTGAAGAGAATATGCTCTCAAATACTGATTTTTAATCTGATTTAGGGGTGAAGTAGGTGAAGATTGCAATAAAGTTATTCCCTGTTTGTCACAGGTTTCAATCAAAATTTGGCAAGTAGTCGAACTGGATGAATCAACAATAATTCATGAATTATAATCATTTTCAGCTGATCATTTGAAAGTTCTCTGGGTGTCTGTACTGAAGAAGGACTGAGTTGCACTGAAGAAAAATAAAAAATACAGGTATATAATGGTTAATATAGAATTCTATAATAGTACGAATGAAAAATACATTGGAATTGGTCAGAAAAATAAACATGATTCAGGAGTGAACCATGGCTGTTAAAAATAAAAATGAAATTTTAGGTTGCTTCAAATAATGCTTGTTTCAACTCATGAAAACTGGGAAAAAATACTGTTTCCTAGCTCAGGTAAAAAATACATGAGCAGAGTAAGTGAAACTAAGGATTTTAAAAATTCAGTTCTCCTTATTTGCCTTAAGGCAAAGGCTTTCTCAATCTGGCGTAAAGCTTGTTGCAATAAAGTATTCCCAGGAGTTTGTAAGATGTGGCATATCACCCCTTATATATAATGCAGTGTCCTGAAACATGTTGACTATATAAATTCTGAACTAAATATATATTTAAAAGCATTTTAGCATGTTAATTCAGTTACAAACAGCATTAGCAAATTAAAGACAATTGACTTGATTATTGTGCTCTTATACTTACTAACATTTATGACTTCATAGAATAGAATTATTGATAGCCATTTATTAATTAGCATTGATGAAAGTAATGGGGGGGAAGTAAAATTTCAAGCATATTCATCACTGCATAGAGACAAAATTCACAGTATCCTCAAATAAAAACTTGTGTTCTGCATACTGTTGGTTATCCTCACAGCAGCTTTTTGGACACTAAAATATCTTAACAAAACAAAACACCCCTTAGTTTTACAGCTCCAATCATCACATTTTTTTTCCTTTCATTCGCAACAGTTGGGTACATCTTCAAATATTTTTGGGGGAAAGCACATTAATCACATTGTCATCTCAAACCCTCAAAATCAGGTCTATCATATTCACAATTCCTTATCTGTCAATAGTCCTTCCCTTAAAACCAAATTCTTCAGGTTATCTGTCTGAAATTTGACATTAATGTTTATCTACATGGGAGTTATTGTTGCTGCATATTTCATGACAAAACATCTCAACCTACAATGAACATTTTAAAAAGAGATTTTAATATTACTTCTTAAAAACCTCAGCAATGTCTATGACATTTCACACCATTTATCTCTTTCTTATGATTCAGATCTTAAAAAACAAAAAGTGACAGCAGTGTGTCTTCTGAATGCTTATTTATTTATATTCAATTTCTATAGCTACCCATCTCAAGGAAGTGACATTAGGCAAGGAAGAATCATAAAACAATTAAGAACATTTGTAATATAATGCAAATTAACCATAGATGACAGGCAAGAAAACTTGCCGTTATAGATGTCAATGTAGGCAGGAAACAGGGCCCTTCACACACTTGGAGCCTGAAAGCCTTATGAAGCCTTATGAAGGCCAACAGGAGTAGGGTCATTCTCAACTCTTAGGGGAGAATGTTCCAGAAGGCAGGGATATAACAGAGAAGTCACATCTCCTAGCTGACATTCCTTGACTGACAGGACCCATAGCATGCCCAACCTGCCAGACTAAATTGGATAAGTAGAAATCACTGAGAAAAGATAGTCCCTTAAGTAACCCAGTCCCAAGTGTTGAAGGGCTTTAGAGGTGACAATCAGCACCTTGAATTCCATCAACACAGGTAGCCAATGTAGTTCCCATGGTAGTAGTGTTAGATATGTTGAATATTCAACACCATTGAAGATCTGTGCAGATGCATTTTATACCAGTTGAAACTTCTAATCAGGAGCTTCAATTGGTCTGTCCTACCTTAAAGAGCAGCCAATGTAGTTACAGTAATCCAAAGAAGAAGTCATGATGCCATTTGTGACTATGAGCAGAACATCCTGGAATAGGTGCAACTGACACATAGCCTAAAGGTGTGCAAAAGTTCTCCAAGCACCACTGCCACTGCTGCTGTTCTAGGAAGAGCCATGAGTCCAGAAGAACTCACAGTTTGTAGAGAGCCACTCAAATATCCTTGGTTGAATCAAAGCCATTGTACCCCATCCAGACTTCTACAACTTCAGGCACTGAGACATGACATCCATTTAAATGTTAAATAGGCATGGAGAGAGAAGCATGCCATGAAGCAATCCACAAAGCTATCAACACTGACTGAAAATGATCCTGGAGAAAGGAGAAGAACCAGTACAATACAGTCCTGCCTGTCTCCAACTCCCACAGCTAGACCAGAGGGATACTCTGATTGATGTCATTAAAGACTACTGAAAGGTCAAGAAAGCAAGGATGAATGCAAGATGACAAGTCCCATAACCTGGTCTGAACTCTGCCTGAAAGGAATCTAGATAATCTGTTTCATCCATGTACTTAACATCTACATGAGACCGCTGGGTGAGGCCAGCCAATGGTTTGACAAGCACATAGTGGGTAGTGGGATAGGCAGTATATGCAGTTGATTAAATTGAAGTTGCAATGCAACCACTCTTTCCACAATCTTTCCTAAAGGGGGAGTAGGAGACTGGAGAAAAACTATTCAGGCTCCTTGGTCTGAGTGTTGACCCCTTGCGGAGAGGCATACCACCTCCTTAAAAGCCAGCAGGACTACATCCCTAAGAAAGATGTCAAGGCTTAATTGTGCACTTCCTCCCATGAGACTCAATCAACCAGGAGGAGCATGGCTCTAACACTGAAGTGACTGAACTAGTAGCAGCAAGGGTCTTGTCCACTTCCTCAGTTTCAATGAACTCAAACTCGTCCCAGGTAACCCTACAAAACCTAGTCCCCATAACTGTTTCTTCTTCAAGGCCAAAGAACAAATATAAGTGATTTTATCCACTGCCGCATATTCCTCACAGAGACCCTGTAGGTAGGTGAGTCTCAATATTATCCACGAGAGAGAGAGATAAATCACTTGGAACAGGGCTGTTTGGCAACTGTGGATGCCATAAGGGCAGAGATATGCTTGCTCACCACTGTGGGGTAGGTTTTTAATAGCAGCTCTAGCTCGTGTTTGGTCATCTTATCTTTCTCCAAAGGAGCTCTAGGCATCTCTTCACCTCTTTAGTTCCTTTATTCTTGTGTATACCATACAAAGCTGCAGGGAATATGAACAGGGAGACTCCTCTCAAGTACAATCCAGTCAAAAGCAACAGCATTCATCCTTTCAGTACAGGCGAACAAGGTTTGTTTTGTTTTGGTTTTAAAAAAGATCCTTTGGAATCTGGACATTTAACCATATGGATTTTTTTCCAATACAGCCCTGAATGGGCTCATCTATTTCCAAGAGCCTGTATTGGACTATAGGCTGGAATGGCTGTTTGCTGCAGACTGTATTCTCCAGCTGTTTCAGTCCTGATACTGAAAATGAGAGGTTGCAGTAATAACAGAGAGATTTAATTACCTCACTGATCCAAACAAAACTTAAAATGCAGAGCCATGTTTAATACAGAAACCATGCTAACTGTGACTGTTCGCACATCATCATTAAGAAGAACAAATGTGCTTTCCCAGTTGGCAAACAGCATCTCTTTTTCCAAGTCTGTTATTAAAAATCTACTGAATCTAGGCAGCTGAGAGTAAGAAACAGTATAAGAGATTAACTCACCAGATAAAAGAAAATATTTGTTAAACCACTTAACTAACTTAAACAGCTTACCAAGTGTTATACAGCTACTGAGTAAATAATGAAATGAAACAAATGGTAACAGTAAGAGTCTCTCTAAAAAGCATCTCATTCTATGTCGCAATCAATTGTGGTCTAATCACAAGAGACAAACTAGATCATAAAAGATGCAGATTTTTTTTCTAAATTTCTCATAATATCAAAACCCATCACCCTGTAAGTACAAACAATGAATTGAAAACAGTACTTCTTCAACAGAGCATAAGTAAACCATTTAAAATTTAATATCACGGGAGATAACATTATTAACAAAAGCAGCATGCTAATGAGTTCCCCAAATATATTGGGAACAGAATGATGGATTATGAATAATTTTCTCTTTCCTTAATCCTACAAATTACAAGGTGACATTGACTTTTGGATGGACTTAGGGAGATGCACCCAAGGCTTTCTAAGGCGCAGATTGTATGAGAAGATGACACAATTGTGTTCAACTCTTTTTCAATAATAGTTTCAGCAATTACGGCTAGAAACTTACCTACTTACTTACCATATGGCATACAATACCAGGGAAATCTACACATGCTAGACACAATGCAGCCCAGACTATTAGTTCATTCTCTCAGGCATTTGTGCGGCTATTCTCCATTCACCATGGTGGGGGGGGGGGTGAACTAGTTTTACACTAGCTAACTAGTGGCGCTAGGGTTGCCAGTTCTTCTGGTTGCTGGCCCCACTGGTGATCTTGCCTCACCTCATGTTTTGGTGCTTCATGTCTGGCCAGGTTCAGCGCTGGCCTTTGCTTTCCACACACACAAACGCAGTTAGTTTTTTTCCCCATAAAAGTATTACCCATTTAACTACTCAGAATATTGCATACTTTCAAACTGCTCGGTGGGCAGGAGCTAGGGATTAGGCTAGAAATTAATCTATATAAACTGAATTTGCTGCCTTCAACTGTTGGAATTCCCACCTACTACAGCCACTGAAGTTTGTCCATCTGGAGGATATTCACATTGGAAGAAGGCTGGTCTACTCTGACTACTTATGCTTCTTCAGGTTTTCTAAGCAAGAATCTTTCTTGTCATCTGAATATGGGGCTGTTGAATTCGTACGAAGAAACAAGACAGGAGCCAACAGAACAACAATTGACAATCTTTATGCATAACAGAACTTCCAGTGGCGCATAAACTGGCTTACTGCTATTTTACCTCCACCCGACTACATGTTTAAACCAATAGGAACATTTCTTTCATTTTAGACTGGCCCACGCAAACCAGAGGGGGCAGCAGCTTGCCAGCTCCAGGAAGTCTGGTGAGTCATCAGGAATACAACACCCCTACCTCTTAGAAAGCTTCACCTGTATGCAGACAAAGTCACTCAAGTAGGTGGGGCGTCTGCAAACTCTAGTAGGCCTGCGCAGTTCATTCTGCACTGGGACAGCCACCAGGGAGGTCGTGCCCATCTGAGGTTCCAAAGCTCCCCATAAAAGCTTCTGGGAAACTCCCAGTGCGGCCTCCACCATGGGTTGGGGCAAATCCTTGCTGTGGCTTCCGAGGGGCACCCAGTCATCAGGTAAATCATACGAATCATCAGGACCCTCAGTAGCTGAAGGGGGAAGAATGTCAGAGTTACTGTAGGTTTGAATTGGTTGTTGTTGTTGTGGCTGGGTAAATTCCCGCAACTGGTCAATGTGGTGATGCCATTTTGTTCCATCTGATAAGCAAATCACATAGGACTGACCTGTGATGAAATCAATCATTCCCTGGACCCATTTTGGTTCGTGGTGAAATTTTGTGCATGTACCTGATCCCCAATGTTCAGACTCTGGATTTTTTCAATTTCTGGGCCCCTTTTTTACAGAGCGTAGGATGGGTAGAGGTGATCCAGGACAGATCTGAGCTTCTGGCCCATTAGTAATTCCACTGGGCTTCAGCCTGTCACTTTACTAGGGGTGACAAGTTAAAAACTTATTGATTCTGGTTTTGCAGGCCTAGTCTTCCCAAAGCCTCCTTGGCAGAACGGACTATTTGTTCCACCATGCCATTAGCGGCCGGGTGATAGGGAGCTGTTAAAGAATGGCGGATGCTCCTTTCCCCAGGTATTCTTCAAATGCCACCACAGTGAACTGGGGTCCATTATCGGAAACGATAATGTCTGGCAGTCCATGTGTTGTGAATAGGCCTTCCAGGACCTTAATTACAGCCTTGGTGGTAGTTGGCTGCATCAGCCGGATTTCGAGCCACCTCGAGAAGGCATCGACTACTACCAGAAAGGTCTGGTCATAAAAGGGCCCTGCGAAGTCCAAGTGTATTCAGGACCAGGGTGCCTTTAGGCATTCCCAGTCATGAGAAGGGGCCTTAGGCAATGCAGGCTGAGACTCCTGGCATGGCCCACACTTGACAACTTGCATATCCTTAACCATTTTGCACCACCAAGTGTAGTTCCTTGCCAGGGCCTTCATACATTCAATGCCAGGGTGACCATCATGCAACAATGAAAGCACCCTGGCCTGGAGGTCTGTAGGAAGCACTACCCTCTCCTACCAGAGAAGGGAGCCCTCCTGAGCCAAGAGTTCCATCCACCTGGTCAGGAAAGATTTGAACTCTTCAGCCACTGGGCCTGCCAGTCAGTCCCTCCAGACCCAATATAACTGTTTGCAAGACCCTGTCCAAAGCAGACTTTTGCACCACCATTTTAGATGTGACCAAGCTAGCCCCACAGCAATCAATCATTAATACGGGCCTGACTGATAGTGGGTTGCCTTGTTCGGCTGGCAGGGGGCATCAACTCAGGGCATCAGCATGCCCTAGGGTCATGCCTAGTTGGTGAAACAACCTGTATAAATATGCCAAGAGAAACACAGTCCATCGGGTAAATCAAGGAGAGAGAGCTGGCAGCGTAGGCTGGTGCCCAGCTAGTAATCCAAGGAGCAGCTTGTGATCTGTTACTATATCGAACTGTCTACCAAAAAGATATTCATGGAAGTGCTTCCTTGCCAGCGACCATATGGCAAGCGCTTCCTTGTCAATTTGGCTATAGTTCATTTCAGTCAATGATAGAGCCCAGGAATAAAATACTATGGGGGCTTCTTTCCCAAAGGGAAGCCTGTGGTTTAGAACAGTGACCACACCAAAAGGCGAAGCATCACAAGTTAATACCAGTGACAGGGTGCTTGTATAACAAATAAGGAAACTGTCAGCAGTCAAAAGTCCTTTTAGAGCTTTATTTAAAAAAATTTTTTTATTATTTTACAAGGTGAATCAGTACAATCCAGGGTTAACAACTTCCAAGCAAGATATTTATGTTCACATACAATATATATCATTACATCATACTTTCCACATTTTAAAAATCTCTAATTCTTTTTCTTTGCTATTTTCCTTCACTAACTGCCCATTCTTCCCTCTTCACCTTATTCTTTTTTACATCTTTCTTATTTTCCTTCTTCCTTTCGCCTTCCCTTCCTCTTCTCTCTTTTTGTCTTCCAATGCAATTCTTATTTTACCATCAGTCCATTTTTTTCCTTTTAATTTTACACACATTTTATCAGAATATTTTATTTTTGCTTATTTAATTTATTTTTATTATCTATCTTAACCCTTTCAACACTAAATATTTCCTTTCGTTTTATACCCTCTTTTCCTTTTTTCCCTCTGGTTTCATCCTTTCTTCTTCCTTTAACCTTCTTTTTTAGTCACCTTTCTTTATCTCTTCTGATTATTCTCTCGCTCTCTTACTCTTCGCCTTCTTTTTTCCTCTCTCTTTTCCTCCTTCCTATCTGCTTTTCCCAACCTTCCCTCTTTATTTCTATATCTACATCAATCCATTACATAAACAAATTGATCACATAGTTTTCTTTTCATTTTTACATAATTCTAATTTCTTAGTTCATTTCAAGTTATTTTACCTAATTCCAGTTTCTTAATTCATTTCAAATTATACCATATAAATAATCCATACATACTTCAATTCGTTACATAAACAAATTAATCAAGAAATTTATTTCCATATTTACATAATTCTAATTTCTTAATTTATTTCCAGTTAATTTACCTAATTTTAACTTCTTAATTAATTTCCAGTTAATTTACCTAATTTTAACTTCTTAATTTATTTCAAATTGTACCATATAAATAACCCATAGCTTATATCTATTATTCTTTCAGTGTGTATTCCCAAATCCATAATCATGTATTTTATTTATCATTTTGATCTAATCTGGCTCTTATCTTCTATAGGGCATTTTATATTTCACTTCTAACTTCCTTTTTTTCCCTTTAACACCAAATCAAAATCTTACCCTCTAAATCATTATTCCCTTCTATTCTATACCATCACCAATCTTTTCCGTTTATCTTAACCTTAATCTCATTGTCATTGAGAATTATTTCAACATTTTAAAATCATAATACTATCACCCCATAACAATTCTTCTAACCTGGTTTCCCTTTTCCACGTTTTATTTTTCATTTTCCTTTCCCACATTTCTTTTTGTTGAGTTCTTTCCTTTAACAATTCCATGATTTCTTCCATTTGGTTCACAATTTGTTCATACAGCTGACTCGCAGATTGTCTCTTCTCCTATGCTGGCTCCATTTTGTCCAAATTTTCCTCCTTTTATGTTTGTCCGATAACAACTTCACCACTTGGGCCCAAAATGTTTCTTTTAAAGTTAATTTGTAATCTACCAAATTGCATTCAATATCCTGTTCTTTTTCCCTCCTATTTATCAAATGTTAATTCCACCATATTAAGGTCCACAAATTTATTTATAATCTTCAAATTTAACTTCAATTTTCATCCAAATTCAATCCAACTCCAGCCTGACTTTATTCCATATCTGCATTAGTTGCAACTAAATTCTAGTAATCCAAATCCAAGCAGTAGGTTGAATTTTTGCAAACTAATACTCTTTAGCACCTTTTCTAGCTTTTCTGTTCTTTTTCTTTTTGTGGCTTCTATCAACTGTCCTTTCCTCAACTTCATCTTCTTCTTCCACAAATCACTTTTCCTCAAAAATAATAGTTCACTGCTTCAAAGAATTTTTACGGACGAAGTATTCCTTTTTTTCTTTTTAACGCACCCCTCCAAATTTTATACAGTGAAGCAGTACCTCCCCACCCTATTTTCCTCTTTGACTAGTGCTCTCCCCTTTGCTTCCATTTCCATTTCTTCTGTGGGCTGGTGTTGTTTCCATGGCGTTTCAACTCTTTTTAAAATGGTGCCCAGACACTGTTTCTTCTGATGGAGAAAGGGAGAACACAAACAGCTTCAAATGAGCAGGGTTGCCACCCTGCATGCATCCCTGTTTACTCTCCTTCTTCTTCTTTTAAAGCCTTAAAAGCGGCATCTTCCTGAGGTCCCCAAACCCAAGGCATGTTTTTCTTTAAGAGTCTGTGCAGCGGTTCCGTCAGAGTGTCTTTTTGTTTCAGGAACCCACTGTAAAAATTCAACAGCTCGAGGAATGCCTGGAGCTTAGTCTTGTTGGTTGGCTTTGGTGTGTGCTTAATTGCCTGGACTTTGTTGACTGTGGGGTGGATGCCTGTGCCATCAATCTTGTAACCCCAAAATTCAACCTTGGGCACTCTAATCCTACATTTCTCATTTTTCAATTTTAAGCCGGCTTCCCTAAATTTCATAAGTACAACCCTTAACCTAGACTCCAATTGTACCCTGTATTTAGCGGTAATTAACAGGTCATCGAAATATGGCACTACCCCAGGAATTTTGTATAACAATCTCTCCATTTCACCCTGGAAAATTCCTGGGGCAATGCTAATTCCGGATTGGAGTCTAGTATGTTTGAAAGCCCTCCTGTGAGTCACAATAGTTTGGACCTCAGCTGCGGTGCCATCAACTGGCAATTGCTGGTAGGTTTGTGCTAAATCTAATTTAGCAAATATCTGTTCCAGCCCCAGGGAATGAAGTAAGTCCTGTACCACTGGCACTGGGTAAGCACTTTGTTGGAGCATTTTATTCATTTGTGCACAATCTGCACAAATCCGCATTGAACCATCTCTCTTTACTGGTGTGACTATGGGGGTTTCCCATTTCGCATGATCAGTAGGAACTAACACACCCTGCCTGATCAGCTTGTCGAGTTCCGCATCTAATTTAGGCTTTAAAGGAAAAGGAACCCTGCTAGATTTCAACCGAATGGGAGCTATTTGGTGGTCTAGGTTTATAGAGATAGGGGTGCCCCAGTACTTGTCCAATTCCGAGTTAAATCCATGCTGGAATTTGGCAATCAGATTGTTGCTCCAGCTTCTGTCAATGTTGAAGACGCTAGTCACCCCCAGGTCCAGGGAGCCAAACCAATCCCAGAAGAATTGGCAACTGTCCCCCCACCACTGTCACTGACAGGTTTCCTTTAAAAGTGCTCTAGGTGACTGAAACTGTGGCTCACCCCAAAACAGGGATACAATTTCCCTGATAATCAGTTAGCTGGAGGTTTTGTTGCTGCAGGTGACTTCTTTTAAACCCAGGGATGGCTTGCTTCAGGCAGGACCAGGAAATAATTGTTATTTCCAATCCGGAGTCCACTTCCATTTCACATGGGAAATCGCCTATGTTTACAGAGACTAAAATTTTGTTTTTCTGGTTTGTGCTTGTTTTTGCTATCCGGATTTGTAACATTTTTGAAGCTCCCGGATTAGCTCTTTGTATCCATTGTGGTTTGTTGTCCCTGGGCTGCTTGGTTCTTTGTTGTTTGGTTGATTCAGTTACAGCCGGAGCTTCGGGGGGGAAAAGTAGTTCTGCAGACTCATGTCAGATGGCCCTTCTTCTCGCAGTGGTGACAAATTGTGTCTCTGAATTGGCAAATCGCTTTCAAGTGCAGACCTCCACAGCTGGCACACTTTCTCTTGCTATCTGATCTCTACTGATTCATTTGATGAATTTCTTCTTTTCCGCTGTTGCTGGTTGCTGCATCTGACTCTTGGTAGCCTGTTTTGTGTATGGAAGCCCCAGCTTTAGTTGCTGTTGGTGCCCCTATTGAGATCTTGGAACTGGCAATGAGCAGCCACCTTCCTTAGCACCGCAACATACTTCTTTATAGTTTCTCCTTCACTTTGCATCCGGTGTCAGTATACATACCTCTGCACAAATTTGGATGGGGTTGGAGCATAGTGGTCTATCAGCGCTTCTAGCAGGTCTTTCCAGGGAATTTCCAGCATTGTTTTTGGTTCAAACAAGGTTCTTGCAGTGACAAATACCTTGTGGCCAAAGTGGCTCAGGAACAAGGCTTTCTTTCTTTCTTTTTTCCAATATGTCGGGGAGGACATGAGCTTCGATGAAAAATTTGAACCTTATCATGAATGGATCCCAATGTTCTTTTGCTGAATTGAATGGTGTTGGTGGGTGGATGGATGACATGCCGACAAAATGTCCCCAAACCAATCCATCACTCATCCTCCGGTTTGGAAGTTTGCCAAGTCCTCAGGCTCTTCTCATTCTTGTCCTAGTTTGCTGACTTCCACCTTCATCGCCAGGTGTTGAATTCGGATGAAGGAACGAAACAGGAGCCAATAGAACAACAATTAACACTCTTTATTCACAACCGAACTTCCAGCAGCACCTAAACCAGCTAACTGTCATTTTAGCTACAAGATAATTTTTAGCCACATATGGTGCTGTGTAGTGGATCAGGGTTTATGTTTGATAACTTTCTCACACTCACAAAGCTCTCCCTGACAGAAGGAAGAAAGGCTGATCAATCAAACTTAACAGAGACAACAGCCTTTGAAAGTTGAAATAAACCAATCAGGAGAAATGGTATTCATCCCATATTGGCAAACAGCAATTTAACAGTCTAATAGCATGCTAGAAAGATAGGATCATTATGTGAAGCTAGGTCATTAGATCCACCATCCTGGAGATCTCTATTGAAATCACTGTCATGGAACTGCTTTTGGCAATGGCAAAGCAGTAACCTTGAAACCATGATTTATTTTATAATATAAATATATATGTGAGAGAAAGATGGAAGGAGAGAAAAAGGAAATAATCCATTCCAGGCCTTTAGTTTTATTTTAGTTTATAAGTCTATGAGTTCTCTTTAAAATTATCTCAGGCTAATGTTATTTTCTGGTGATGTTTCCAAATGAACACTGATGCAGTCTAGGTAAATCAGATGGCACCACTGCTTCAAGGCTATGCTGCAGTAGGGTACAAGACAGATGGCAAATGGACTGTTTCTCACTTGAAGTCATGAGCAATATCTGCATTAGAAGGACAGAATAACCTGTAAAGTCCTGGGATGCCCTATCTGGATCTCTTATTTACATCTTGTTACAATGTATCTTCTGAGATAAGTGTAGAATATGTGTATTTTTCAAAACAACGTTTAAATTAGTACTAATAAAGAGAAATGTAATTTAAAATGTAAAGCAACATTTCTGCATAATGGTAACTGTGTACCTCTCGCTCTTGAAGTAGGCATCTTTGTTGTATAGTGGGTTCCCAAGAACGAAGCGGAGGCACACTCAGTTTGATATCTTTATTGGTCAGGGTGGTCAGTCA
>JANHFO010006040.1:45000-55593 GCA_032468095.1 Pareas carinatus | reverse complement strand
TGGCTGTTCACCGCCCTGGGTCCCTTCGGGGAGAAGGGCGGTATACAAATCTTATCAAATAAATAAATAAATAAAATAAATAGTAAAATTATTTTTATAATAGTATGTTAATTGAATGTATACCCAAACAATTGATCTGTGTTGAAAAAGTATATGATTTTTATTATTTTATTTTAAATGAATTTTTAATAGAACATATACAAAAAAATAGTCAACATTGACTTGATAACAGATAAGCACTTTTTAGGGAGTTTTTAGATTGTGAAGCATCCTTTCTACTCAGAACAATAAAAAAAGAAAGGCAACCGGCATTTGACTGAACAAAATCAGAAGAAAGAGAATTTAATAAAGTGAGTAAGGTAAAGGTTCCCCTTGCACATGTGTGCTAGCCATGTCCGACTCTAGGGGCGGTGCTCATCTCCATTTCAAAGTCAAAGAGCCAGTGCTGTCCGAAGATGTTCAATGGTCATGTGGTCGGCATGACTAAACGCCTAAGGCGCACAGAGCGCTGCTGCCTTCCCATCGAAGTGGTCCCTAATTTTCTACTTGCATTTTACATGCTTTCGAACAGATAGTTTGGCAGAAGTTGGGGCGAGTAATGGGAGCTCGCTCCATTATGCAACGCTAGGGAATAAAGTAAATCCATCCTAGTGAATACAGCCCCAAAATAAAAAGGTAACTTAGCAACTATACAGGCCTGCACACAAAGAAAGTTTCAGTGTGTACAAATGTAATTTAAAATGAAACCTGTTTTAAGAGGATACAGAAAAAAATGTGCAGAAAAAAGAATATGGTAAGTTAACCATGCAAAAAATTTCCCCAAAACATTTTAGTATAATTTATCTGTAATGTTCTTGAGAAGAGACTTAGCTTTCCAAGCATGTGAAGTTGTCAGTGAAAAATGTCTTGAAAGACAATGTTTGAAATGCTGATTTAGATGCTTCTAGAAAGATAGAAAGATAAGAATTCATTTATGCACAGAGTATTGTTCCTTGGCAGATTTGAATTGTTGCTTTGTCAAAGCCATGATCTGTATATGTATTCCATGTTTTAATTGCCTGTAAGCCGCCCTGAGTCCTTCGGGAGAAGGGCGGGATATAAATAAATGAATGAATGAATGAATGAATGAATGAATGAATGAATGAATGAATGAATGAATGAATAAATAAATACATGTGTCCATTATGAGTAGATTACAAGTAGACATTTGAGTGACTCTGAAGGGTTTTAATAAATAACATTTGATAGCCATCCTATTCATTATAAAAGTTAGAGGAAATATAATGATCCATGTTCAAATCATTCTTTTCCCACTATTTCTAAAAGTAAATAGTATCATCAGACGTAACAGTACAATCTCTATGTTTTAGAGATACCATGAAAAACAACTCTTCTGCACAAACTACCTTCTATGAATAAAATCTTCCCTTCTTAGGAAGAAGAAGAATCACGAAAGGGAATTTAAAATAAACAATTTGAGAATTAAGAGCATTGATGAGGTACTTCCAATCCCATGCTGTCCATTCTTTGCTTTAGCACAACATTTGTTTCTGTAATATAAAAAAAATAATATAGGTACACAAATTTGAAAGCAATCTGGTGGAAAGCTTTCAATTTTGAATGCATATTCGTTGTAGAAGTTAGATGGACTGATCTTAAGTACAAGAACATCTGATCTTTGAAGTAAACTCTTTGCAAAACTATTCTTGTGGGTTTCTTTTTGTTTTTGGGTGAGTTGGGCTGAATTTAATTATATTTTAGAACAATCCACTAAATCAATCAAAGTTTATGAGCTAATTAATTTCCATAATTTACAATGGCTCTAAATAGTATTAAAGTTGAATTTCATCTAGTATAACCATTATACTTTTCCACCCTTAAGACATTTCCTGTGATATAAAAACATTTTAAAAAGTCAAGAAAAGCTCACTGTAGGGTATGATGAATATATGCTAAAAATATTTTCTGGAAGCATCCTATGATTGCTTTCACTCTAAAAGGTTCTCACAATTCTTTTCTAACAGCAAAATGAACATTGTTTGAGGTTTGATCCCAATACTTTCTCATGCATTGATTTCATGTTATGATTTTGTATGGCTTGAGTAAAATATAACCCTTACAAAAAATAAGACAAAATTCTTGTAAACTAACAAAATGAACATTGTAGTTTTCTGTTTTTTTTAATAAGTCCCTTCACATAAAATAGTGCAATAATAATGTGTGGATTAATTAAGCTTTGGTAGGATACACTCTTAGCTGATATTCCCCAATTCTTTTCTTTAAAATATCAGATGGTTAACAGATGCTTAACTAACTTCACAGATGTTTTAAAGAAAGAAAACCGTCTTCTCGCCCCTTGCAATCAAAATTTTCACCTGCTCTTTGTGTTGCTTACCTGTAGATTGTTTTCACAACGCATTCATTAGCAGTTAAAAAGTTCCTTAAGTTCAGAATTAGTTTTTGGCTTCTTTGTAGAAGCAGTTGCTTCTTTTTCTAATGCACGTTGTTATATAGTGGAATGTTATTATTTTAACAAAATCAGTCTTTATTAACTGGGTGTCCTATCGGTGCTCTCATGCTGCAATTCTCGTATTTCCTTGCCAGCGTTTAGTCAAATGGCACTGTTAATTGTACACTGCCCTGAGTCCTTCGGTAGAAGGGCAGTATATAAATCCAATAAATAAACAAACAAACAAACAAACAAATAAATAAAGCTAGACTAAATATATATATATATAGGTCAGACTAGCAAGAAGCCAAAAGCACCCGCCTGAAGATGGCAAGTGAGACCTTGCCGAAACGTCACCGAGAGACATTCCACTCTACACAGGAAAGACCTGAACACACCTGGACCTACATATATATAAAAATGACTCACTCATTCACTGACTGACTGGCTCATCACAATATCTGTAAATTGGTAAAAGCTGCAAACAAATTTCATACATACTTTCCTGTTACCATGTAGGTGCTCACTAAGAAAGGAATTTTAAAAATATTAATTTTTAAGTGTGTTATTTACAATTTATTGCAAGGAGGCAACTGTGCACACGTTCGTCTCTTTCTCTTCCTGTCGGAATGAGGAGCGCACGCGTGAGCTGAGCCAAGGTAGGAGACATCCCCGCCCTGGTCAAATTGCCCACCCCCGCTCGAACCATCACTTTAAGATGGAAAAAACAGCCCGTACGACCCACCAGCGACCACCTCCTTTCCTAAGGGAGCCCAGACAAACCATCGTTTTCAGTTGGAAAAAACAGCCTGAACAGTTCCAAATCCGTAGTGCAGTGCCTGGGCTGAAGTGCGCTGGTTGGCCCTCTGATGGCTGTGCAGGGGGTGGGGAGAAGTCAAGAGGGGGAATGGACTAAATCATGGCTTACATTTAGCCCAGGGTCGCCCCAGCAAAATTCATCCTCTCCTGCCAGAAGAACAGGATATGGGCTGGTGTGACCACAGTGGCCTATGACTATACAGTGGTCTAACCTGGCCGAGGCGGCTCTTGTGGTTCTTGCCTGGCCTGGTTGCCTCCCTGGCTGGTTCAAAACATGCAGTGGATCGCCCGTTCCACCGGGTGGAGACCTTGGGGACGACCTTCCAGAGGATCGGCCACAACAACTGGTTGAGACCTTGCCTGCGACCACAACTGGCTGCAGTGGTCCGAAAAATGCCACACACAACCCGTAGCAGAGCACAGATATGTAAGCTAGTAATAGATATAAACACAAGAAATAAGTTAGGGAGACTTCCGGTACCGGCGTTGTCCTGGCAGAGACGAGGCGGTCAGAGTTCTGGCTGCCGAAGTCTCAGATTCCCTTCGATCAGGGGTACGGATATGCCCTAGGACGCCTTGGAGAGGCATCTGAAGAAGGAGCGCATGGGGAGGGTAGAAGTGGGGCGGCAGCTCTGCTCCCCAAGCCCGTTCACAAGCTATGACGAAGAGATTGGCGCTCTGCACCATTTTGGGAGGAAACGGAATGCTGCGGCACAAAAGAACAGCTGCGATGTGAGCGGCAACAACAACGCCGAAAAAAGAACGGAAGTCAAAATTGGCTAAGAAATTCCATCTAAAGAAAAAAGGACAGGATCCAAATTGAGAGGTACCATTTTATACTATAAAGGGCTTGGAAATTAAGAGGAAAGTTTTTGCCCGCAAAAATCGTAAAAAAGTGGCGGATAAAAGTATTGGGGAAAAAGAAGAGGAGAAAATCAGTGATTTCACAAATAGTAAACGGAAGATGTGCCTGATTGGGATTCATTAATAAATTTTGTTCCTAAGGATTATTTACTTAGAAGATTGTTTTGATTTAAAATATAAAGAAAAAATGGACATTGAGGAGTTTTTTATATGAATGAAATCAAGAGACTTAAAGGAATACAAATAAAAATCTGGGACATTCTGAAAGAACAGATAAAGGGAATTTGTTTGAGACTTAAAGTAATTGAAGAGACTTGACCAAAATGGAGTCAGAGTTGGGAAAAAAATAGGATGGAAGCAACTGGATGGAGAACTTTATCAAACAGATAAAGGAAATATTAGAGTTATTAGTAGGATTTAAAGAAGAGGCTCTGAAAGGAGAAATTCGAAAAGAAGAAGAGATATATAGTAAAAAAAGACATGAAACACGCAAGAGGAGAACAAAATTGGTTAAATCAAATTTAGAAAGAAGATGGAAGCCAGCTAGAAAAGAAAGATTAGAGAAAGGATAGAGTCCAAGAGTGCAGGAAGGGAAATAAGATCTTCCAAGAAATGGGAAAAACAATCTAGAGGTAAAAGGATTTTAGCCCAAAAGAAAAAAAGATATGCATTGAAAGGACTTAAAAGATTGGAAGCCCAAAAAGAAAGGAGAAGGGAAAGAAGACAGGGAAAAGGAAACGGGAGGTATGAGGGGAAGGAAGGAGAGGAGGGGAAAGAGAGAGGAGCATGGAAAAATAAATGTGTATTTAAAAATTCTAGCCAACCCGAAGGGAATAGGATAAATGTAGAAGAAAAGGTTTAGGAAAGATGATAGTTCTTGAGGTGTGGAGTTCTTTATTATCTTTTTGCCCTTTTTTCTTTTAATAATGGAAATGGGTGATTTTTTTACTTTCCTTTTTTTTTGCTTATCTTCTATTCCTAACGTACATGTCTACATACAAATAGATTATTGTATTATCTTATTTTATGGTTATTAGAAATGCTTAATTTTTTAAAAATTGAGATGAAAATAAATAGAAAAAAAGTGAATGGAATGAAATATGAAAAACTTGGGAGACGTGGGAAAGGGAAGTAAAGGTAAAATTAATTTATGGTTGTTAGGAATTAAGTGTAAGTTGATATAAATGAATAATAATTTAAGTTATGGGAAATGAAAAAATGGTATGAATATAAATAAAGGGAACTTATTACGTAAATATAAAAATGATTTTTGATTGTTAAGGATCTTTTCTGAATTGGTATAAATATAGTTGCTTTTTAAAGAAGATTGTTAAAATAAAAGAATGAGAAAAAGGGATTACTATAAGATTGGAGTATGAGCTAGAATGATAAAAATATTTTGTTCCTCTCATTCTTTCCTGCTTCCTTTACCCTCTTTTCCTATTTCCTCTTTTGTTTACTGATATATGCTGTCTTTCTATTCATATGGTATTAATAGTTAATAAGTGAAAAGAAAAATGGACAAGAGAATAAAAATAACATTTATGAAAAGGGCCGCTAATAGAATTTAAATTTTCAGTTGAGTGAAAAACTGAAAAGTAAATAAAATTCAGAATATGTAAAATTACTTTTTAAATTGTTAAATATAACAGTAGAGGATTGTATGTTAAAAGGTATCAACAATATTTATTTATTTGTTTTTGAAATTAAGATTAAGTTAAATAATTGGATAAAAATGTATGTTAAGATTAAAATTAAAAATGAAATTTTGATTGGTGGAAAAAATATAAATGGTAAGTGAAGAAAGAAGGAGAGGAAAAGAAAGAGGGGAATTAGGGAAAAGAAGAAGATCAGGAGAAGAAAGTGAAGAAGGCAAGGTGGAGAAAAAAGAAATTAAGATTTTGAAATTATCAATGATATATGATTGTGAATACTCACTTTGTTAAGATTGTTAAATTATGTATGTAAAACAAAACAAAATTCTCTTGATTTGGAAAACAATAAAAATTTCTTGAAAAAAAAGAAGAACAGAAGTCCTCCAAGCACCGAGAGGGGCAAACATACTCTTCATTATAACTTTTATTTGGGAGAAGATGCAATTTCAGAAATCCATGTCTTTCTTCATATGTTTACAATCTCTCTCTTCTCTCTTGTGATTCACATGGACTTTTTCTTATATCTGCACTCATTTTCGTTTCCTCATACCAAAACCAAGTACAGCGGTTTATTAAAAGAATAATTATAACTTAGTGTAATAAAGCACAAAGTAGACATATCAATTTCTATAGGAACTTAGCTTACTGTCTGAAAAATATTTTCTATTCATCAATTAATTTTGTCTTACCTTTAATTAATTCTGGCTTGTATGCTTTGCGAAGGTGCTCTAAGAAACTGTTGTAGAAAGATTCTGCTTGGTCAGAAGGCATTGCCATATGATAATCTGGCTTATTTCCTTTCAGGATACACTGAAGAGTAAACTGGCTAACACACAGCACTTCGTACTGTTTATCCATTACACTTTTAGACCAGTGTTTCCCGCTTTCATCTTCAAACACACGGAGATTTAATATCTTTCGAACCCTGTATGAAAGAAAAGGCAGAGGCCTTTATGTAGCTTTCCTGAAGTTAAGATGTTCACTATTCTACATATATATTCGACATTATATTCTACAATTAGAAAGATCTGAAAATGGGGAGCAAAATAATATAGATTTATAGTAGATATAGACTGTACACATAACATCTGATCCATAAATGTAGGAAATATCATTTAAGTAAAACATATGTGAATTGCAAAGTGGAAGAAAATACTTATACTTACATGTGTTCAACCTCTTTCTGCGTATCCTCCACAGAGATACCCAACAGCACACAAATGCCACGACCAATGGAACTTATTTGTTCCTCACCAACTACAAGGGATATTTTTAAGAAGTTAAATATATAGAATTTATTTTGTATCATATCCCTATAAAGAGACACATACATTAAAGTTTCTTATTTCTAAATTTGGAAAGCAACTTACTCTATAGAGTTGTATTCCTCTTAAGTGTCACACTTGTATTCCCAACGGAGATAATTTTTTTTAACAATTTGTTGCAAAATATAAATATGTACAGATCCCCTTTCAAAGAAAAACAAGAAACATGCATGCTTTTGGGGTGTAAAATGCATGAGCTCCTTAGCCCAAGGTTAGTAGTTATTGGGTTTTCTGCTTTTATAGCCCTTCAATCCATAACTATAACATAGTAACACAATTGGGACTACCAGTTTGCATCACGACGGTACAGGATGAAAAAAATCGGAACTCCGGTTTCCAAGTCTGATTTTATCTCTTTTGGGAACCCCATGGGATTCAAAAATCACCCTGTAGAGGTGACAAAGAGGCACCTCAGAAGCCTGAATCAGATGGCAGTCGGTCCGGATGAACTGAGGATCTCTTCAGACAAGCGAGAGAAAGACTGCCTGTGTATAGGCAGCCCAAGTTGCAAACAACCAAAAAAAAAAGCAGAGCCATAACAGAGCCACAGAACAGCTCATCGCCAGCTACATCTTCAAATCTGGATGAGCAAAATTTTAATGTCTTCTTCTGATGGAAAAAAAAGAAAAGTACCCTAACGGGGAAAATATTTTTTTTTAAATAAACTAAATAAAAGAGAAAATGTTGAGGAATATAGAAAAATACTAAATAACAGATCTGGATTATTTTGGATTAATTGAATAATTTTAAATAAGAAAAACTTTTGAAATTTTTACAAGAAATAACTGAAAAAAAGAGAATATTTTGATTAAAAATAAACCATAGTGAGGGAAAGAAACATCTAGTGGAGAGAAGTTGTACTACAATAATATTATAACCTTGAAAAACATTGTTAAAACATATCTGACTCTTTTCTATAAGGAGACTCATAACAACTTTTAGTTTCAGTCAAACAACTAAAGCAAAGAAATGGAAACTGCAATATAACTTATTAAAGAATTAAGACAATAGATTCATTAAGAAGGAGCAGAAATGAATCTTGGACAAATTATTGTTAACACTGAACAGAAAATTCAAATTATGGAAAATAAATTAGAAGAAACTGATAAGATACTCCCAATGAATATAAAATACATGAGGAAGAATAAACTGTTCAGGAACGCTTATAAAAGACTTAAAAAAATAAGAGACGAGAAACTAAGAACAAGAAATGAGTTATTCTTATACAAGATCAAGGAGACTGAAATGTTGAAACAAACTTTTTTAAAAATAAGAGAAAACCGAAGACAGAATTATTTTCTGATGACTAACTAAAAAGTTAAAGAAATAAATTACAGAGGGTTAACCCCAGAGGGGATCATAATTAATTGGGATAATGTTGGTGAAATTTATGGAGTAAAAGAAGTGCAATGTAGACGAGATGGAAAGGAACAAAAAGGGCAGTTATTGTGTATGGTAAATGAAAATTTATGCAAAGAGGTATAGGATAAAATAAAAAAAATTATGTCTGATTAGAAAAAATATTGAGAAAATATATAGAGTAAAAATTTGAACTTTAAATGAAATATTTTTAAATATGGGATTTATTATATGAATAGTAAGAGAAAGTTTTTAAAATACTAAAAACTGAACAGAAAAATGAGAAACAACAGATTTTAAACATGAATTATAAATAAAATTATTTTACAAACAGTACAAGAAATAGTTTTTAAGAATGTAAAATTTGTTTGATTAGAAAAATATACAGATTGTAAATTTGAATTTTAAATGAAATGAATCTAATGTTGGCATTTACTGTTTTAAGGGCTTGGGGGGAGAAAATGATTTTAAGGTTGAGGTTTATGCTATTAATGATAAGAGGTATGGGATAAGATAAAAAAATGTATACTGGATTAGAAAAAATATTGAGAAAATATATAGATTTAAAATTTGAATTTTAAAGGAAATATTTTTAATTTTGGGATTGATTTTACAAATAGTATGAGAAATAGTTTTTAAAAATAAAAAAAATTATGTTTGATTAGAAAAATGAATTACAGATATTAAACCTGAATTTTAAATGAAATGTTTTTAATGTTGGAATCTATTCTATAAATGATATGAAAATTAGTTTGTCTTTTAAGGAAGAGGGAATTGAAATTGTATGTACAGGTTATATGCTCAAGATAGCATGTTTGCTGGAAAAATGTACTATTTTAATTATTGTGAAAAATAAAAACAACATACAAAAAAAACCCCACAGTAACATAATTGAAATAGAAGGCAAAAACAGAATACATCTCTGAATACACAATATTTAATAAATGCTCATATAACCAATTTATATATCATAGGATGATATAAATATTTTAATACCTAAATCCTTTAATACCTAAAAGGACTCTTCTTTTAAACAAAATTCTATCTTACCACGAATCCTCTTTAATAAGAATTTCACACATATACACTTCTAAATCTGACTATGCAAACTAAGTTATTTCATATGCTTAGGAAATGCAGCCAATTAAATAAGTCCAGATGTTTTATTACATAATTGTAAAACATGCAAAATTTAACCAGTCTTAATGTTAGACAAAACTAGTCTATTAAAATATTTTTTAAAAGGAGAATTAATCTGTCCCCTGTCTTTTGATAGGCATAACTGAAGCAGGATATAATTATTTACACAATTTATACAGTTAGTACAGAAAAAGTGTTCTACGGTCTCAGCTTTAACACTACTGCAATGGCAGACTTGTTGTTCATAAGGTATTTTCAAATATCCATCCTTTAACACTACAGCAACCAGCCTAGGAAGTATGAAAAGCCCAGATTTGATAACATTTAAGACAGCTGGATTGTAACCAACCTTCCCTTCACGAGCAGGGATTATTGGACAGAAGGGGAGGAGCTCTGCAAACTAGAATCTTAAGTTTGTTATTTAATAACTTTTTATTAAGTTTTTAAAGTTAATTTATTTGCTCCCATTGAACCAAAAGAGGTCAACAAACTCCAAAGACCTCAGAATATAAGTTTATTTAGGAACGTTTTTCCTCATCTGGATCTGAAATTATCAGTCCACATTAATGGAAGTTAAGATGGGAAACTTTTTGGCCTGTTGATTTTCTCATTTGAATGGTATGGAGATGCTGTTTATGTCTATGTATTTATCGATGGCTAATTCATCTAAGTACCAGGCTTCCAGGAATTCTCTAGCTATATGGTATATAAATTATTCAGCTGATTAAGTTAGAGTTCAATCATTATCTAATCTTTTCCAAGACTTTTATCTAAGATATTCTTTTTTAAAAGGGTACCCAATGGAAGTAAGGCACTTGTGCCTCGGCCTTCGTTCAGAGCTTCCTTGCAGGATGAGGGCTCAGATGATAAGGAATTGATGGGTAAGAGGCCCTATGCTCCGGTTAGAATTGGAGGTGTACAAATAACTTAAATAATTAACATAGAACTTTAACAAATATTTACACAATTATAGGGTGTGGGG
>JANHFO010006040.1:17979-33685 GCA_032468095.1 Pareas carinatus | reverse complement strand
TGGAGCGCTTTAAAGGTGATCACCAACACCTTGAAACGCACCCGGAAGTCCACCGGCAACCAATGCAGCTCACGCAGAAGGGGGGTCACATGAGATCTTCTATTAGCACCCAACACCCCCCGCGCGGCCGCATTCTGCGCATAATTAAATATAGGTTGTGGACTTTATTAGACCATTATTTGTGGCCTGTTATTTACTGTTGATACTATTAGGTATCATATCCATTTTATGAATATTTTCACCATTGTTACCAATATTTTTTTAAAAATGAAAAAAGTAGCCATATTCTTAAGTAGTAAATGCTGCAGGGGCCTCTTCTATTTATGAGCTCAGTGAATGCTTCAGAATTTCTTCCACAATAACGTCATGCAAATGTTTTCTTCATAGAATCTTAGGTTAGCCAAACGTTTGATACAGATAGTCCGCGACTTGCAAGAGCTCATTAAATTATAGTGATACTGAAAAAAATTGATTTATAATTATTTTTTACGCTTACATCCATTGAGTCATGTACGGTATTTATGACGGCAGCGGGGTCCTGGGATTATGTGAACATCTTTTGCCACCTATTGACAAGCAAACTCAATTGGGAAGGCAGATCCACTTAACTGTGTTACGAACAACTGCAATGATTCACTTAACAACCATGGCAAGAAAACCATGGGGCAAAATTCACATTACAATTTTCTTGCTCAGCAACAGAAAATTTGAGCTCGAAGAGTATCTGTACTGTACTCTGTCTAGAACTGCCAAGATTTCAAATTTGAGAATTATTTGTGTGAGGTGGGTATAGCCAGGATAATCCTCATCCAACTTCTTAATAGAAATCTTTCAACAGGGCTTCTAAAACAATATTGCTGCCTGAAGTTAAATTGAACTAGATCTCTTCAAGCATTGCTGAGATTTAACTGCAACCTCCTACCCACCTTCCTTGTCCAAAAAAGCTACCAGCTCCTTGGCAGTAATTTTCCAGACCTGCTGGATCTAAGAAAGGCCTTTAAAGGGACTCATATCCTGTAAAACCTAATGATTTAAATGGAAGCTTCTAGCTCTGTGGTTTCCAAAGTGGGCAGTGCCGCCCCCTGGGGGGCAGTGGGATGCCTTAGGGGAGCGCTAGGAGTCAAGGGGGGCGGCAGGGAGAAGGAAGACTGCCCTGGGAAGGAAGGACCACAACATGCTGCATGGCTTCTTGACAGCAACCTGATTATCAATAGATCTCAGGTCCCCATTGCCCTCTCCTATCACGGCCAGCCTGAAGGACTCGCTGCAGCTGCCCATCACTCCTGGGATGGAGAGCACCCAGACCCCACACGGGGTGGGCATGCAGAGCAAGTGCTCTCCGTCCCATGGTCTGGGAGTGGCGGGCGGCTGCGCAAGGCGCTTGACTTTTACTTCAAACTATTTATCCCTCCCCCCAATACAGGGCAGAAGTTTTTGTGCTTTCAAGGCTTTTGCGACTTTTAGAGGCGAGACCCCTCCTGCCACAGCTGCGCCCAGACCCTAGGACACCCAGAGCTTTCTCTCATTCTTTCTCCCTTTCCCTCTTTCTCTCTCTCATTCTGTGTGTGAGAGAGTCTGTCTCTTTCTCTTTCTCCATCCCCCCCTCCATCCCTCTCTACCAGACTTTGAAA
The DNA here is from genome assembly GCA_032468095.1 of Pareas carinatus. Lineage (NCBI taxonomy): Eukaryota > Metazoa > Chordata > Lepidosauria > Squamata > Pareidae > Pareas > Pareas carinatus. The sequence continues at coordinate 32,054 of JANHFO010006040.1, read as the reverse complement.
ACCTGGTTATCACTGGATCATGTTCAACCATTTTGTTGAATTAACATTAATTAAAAAGATTTTTAAATTAGATTTTGAATAAATGTGCAATTAATTGTTAGTTTTGAATTTTACTGTTACTATCTTCCTTAGTGAGTCGTGCAAACTGCTATTCTGAATAATGCTATTTATAGGGGTGGGGGTGGGGGGCACAGAGGATGAATTTGTAGCACCAAAGGGGCAGTGGACTGAAAAAGTTTGGGCACCATTGTTCTAGCTTAATCATTCTTGACCAGAGAAGGTATGACAATAGCTAAAAAGATTTCTCACTCCATATCCCTATCAAAGGATTTTTCTTCTGGATGGAAGGTACCAAATGTATTGCTTGAGTTACATGCATGTGTACGTGTAGGAACACATACATACCCTTGTCCATGTATCTTATATGGGTAAGGAAAACCTAGAGGCAGTCTCTGCACTCACACAAAACAGCTGTGAAAGTGTGTCAACAATACTTAGTAAGTTCACAACTACTGATGTGAACAATTTCATAGAAAGAACTTTTTTATATTTTTGTAAGGTTTCTGTTAGCTCTCCCTAAAAATCTGTGAATTTATTTATTTTACATAGGTAGCACAAAAATTTTAAATGCTTCCTATATAAAGGAAATAATCTAACATAGTTTTCTAGGAATTTGTCTCTTACTGCTCATTTGTTGTTTCTGTTTTTTGAAGAGCAAGAGAATAATTTCAATTCTTGAAGAAAAGTAATATCAAGTAGGGTGTTTTTCACCAGAACCTATTTAGCGTAACACCTACTCTACAAGCTGTCATAAGAAACCTGAACTCGTTGAGTACAATCATGCCTGCTTTTGCAGTATTTGAAAGAAAGTTGTTTGTGGTGAACAATGCAATTGGTGGTCAACACCAAATACTTTTTAAAACCAACTTTCACTAAGCAATTCAATCTATCAAAATTCTAATAAAAGGAAAACCAGAGAGAAAAGGGGAGTGAATGAGACATCCTTCTAAATGGAACATCATGTTGTAAAAAAAAAATTTCACTTAAGCTCCATTATAGGACAGGCTATTTTCTAAAGGACTGATCTGGCAAAATACAGCCTCAGCAGCTGCTCATTCACATAGTCTTGCAATTGTGAAAACTCATTAAGATTCTTTGGAGCAGCTCCCTTTCCTTGCTAGGCTTTGCTATGCCTCATTAGACATTCAGGAACTGTCCCCTTCCTCCATGCATTGGTCCTAGCCAACATTTATGGTGGGTAAATTAACAAGTCCAACAACTGCTGCTCTTTTCTGGCTGAGATGCAGCTATTCTTAGAGAAATTATTTACTGCTAATCATGTTTCACTTTGCCTATGACAACTAAGCGATGGCTGTGGGAAAGTGAATCAAATCTGAATGCAGTTGTTTGTTGCTCACCTGCTTCCATCCTTAAAAGTCAACAGGGACCCCACACAGCTACAACAGAAAGGGAAACTGAATAAAATTCTCCTGAGCCACAGGTGGTTGAAGAACAAAGAAATGTCAAGAGATGGTTAGGTGTTTCAAGTGACTGTTTTAGGCAATGCAAACACAGATTGAGAGTTAAATGTTTATTTGTGTCAAGAAGAGCATCAAATTCATTGCCAGTGATAATTAAAACTCATTTCACAGTAATCCAGCTTCTTAATTTAAAAAGTACAAGATAACTCGAATGCCACTAATTAAGTCCCTCCTTGCATCCCAGAGAAAACACACAACCATTTCCAACAAAGCAAATCCTGAATTAGCACAACTTATTTGTTCTAAAACATAGGCACAGTTCTGGAAAATACATATTGATTTATTAAAGTCAATGGCTTTGATATGTTAAATACAGCATTACGTTGACTTTAAAATATTAATTTATGCCAAAACTTCCTAAATCTAATTTTAAAAAACATTTTCAGTAATTATTAGTTTTATGTTATTTTTAAACAACCAAATAGGAATATTTAAAGAGCAGTTCATTTCTGGCATAAAACTTAAAGAATGTTTAATCCACATTAAAAGATTTAGGAGATAATGGTCATGGAAATAAAACTATAGTATATCAAAGCCAATTAATTCATTAGTCATCTACCTATGCAAATATAGTCTACGTTAACAGGCAGAATACTTTTTCTCTTTACGCATCATCATTGTGAAATGACAATAAATTGCTCCATCTTCTTTGTAAGGTGTATGCAATCTACCAAACTTTCATAATCTTTGGAGAAAAGCTGTTTAATACTACTGTATTATTGAAAGATTCAAAACTAGGAATATTTACTGCACCTGTTTTGAGACATACTCCAATTAATGCAGTTCAGAATATTTATATGATGCTTGAAGAAATTTAACAAGGTGATTCTTGCTTATCTTGTCAACTAAGATGCACCTTTAAATACCTAATAGCTAATATCTATTATAAAACTGAGTGTTTCAGTTACATGATTTAAGAGTTTTTCTAACTATTAACAACTTATTTGAAGAGGAATGATAGAGTATATATGGTGTAATTAGCTTCCAGAATTCTATTTGCAAAAGCCATTCATCCCAAAGTCTGCTTGAAAACTAAATTAAATGACCTTAATCCTTAATATCTGTCTAAGAAAAGAGAAGAAAAGCTGCAATATATTCTAGCAATTTCAATATTTGATACAAAGAAATAATCTTTAACTTATTCTAAGGATAATTTTCTAAACTAACTAGGGTGGTAGCTAATCTTCCATCAGTTTTTTTTTCCAGCAATACTTAAAAAAATTTATAACCAGATTACATAAGATAAATACGAGTATAGAAAATAAACAAAGTTTTATCCAATAAGCTACAACTTCTGATCAGGAGGAGAATGTTCTGAAAAACAGGTACAGATAGAAAATAAATTCTATGATCATCTTTATGACTGAAAATAGTATAAGAACATATTATATAGTTTCATTCTCAGGAAGTGCACATATTGTTTCCAGATGCCTTAATGGGCATGTGACCTGCATATTGTTTCTTCCGGAAAAACCTTTATGATCAATATAGAACTGGACATTTTCTACAGTAATGTCAACATTTTTATTCTCAAGAAAGCCTTTTATAATAATGTTTTATAAATAATGTTTTAATAATGTTAAATTAATCAAATACAATAGTTAGGGCAATTGTCCATCAAATCTGAAGGGTTATTGTTCAATAAGTCTCTTTCACTTCTTTTCTGACCATCAGGGATGTTTCTCAACTAAAATTTGTTCTTTAAGTCAAAGATCATTAATGTAATATAGAACTACCAACCAACAAACGATTAGTTGGTCTGTATTTAGTTTTAATATGGTACAACCTGCATTTCAAATCTGAAGCACCACATTCCAAACAGCTAACAGTTTTCTTTATTTCATTTCCACGTAGCAAATGTCAGATACAGCAGTTAGTCTAGAAAAATACAATTTAAAAAAATCTTCTGCAGACCATGTATCCTGTAACAAAATCTTCTGAAATTATTTTACAAATCAATCTACATCATTAAGGTCAAAAGGAACCTTTGAATTCAGCATTTTCATTACATCCAGACATACATCTACTCAAATATAGGTTTCTGCAATATATAGATGTTAGAATTTGCAATATATTTATCTAATATAGTTCCTGTACATATTAAATAACATCAGAGGTTCTGCTTGTAGTGCATTAACCATGTAAAGCAAACACACTCAGTATTTTTCCAGTACCAGTAGAATTATTGGTGTGCAGATGTTGTTAGCATTTTAAAAGTGCACAATTTCCCAAGTAACCCATTTTTCTGTAGAAACAGAATATCCATTGGAGGTACACCAAAATACCAGTTATTAATCTACACATTCAAAGTGTAGTAGTAGAAAGTATACAACAGTGTATACACATAATAATAAAAAAATAAAACACCCAGTTAGAACTTCAGTGTGTATTTACATCTGATTTCACTACCACAGGTTCCATACAAGAATTCACTAAAATATCAACTTTCAGTTAGACTTGCTAAATATGATTTAATCTCAAATAATATATACTGTATTACATCGATTATAAGATGCCAACGATGATAAGATGCAGACTTGACGTTGGTGAGAAGGCCACCCCCTGCTGACCACACCAGGCTGGTGCTGTCAAATATAAGACGCACCATAAATACAGATACCAAAATACAAAAAACATGCATCTTATAATCAATGTAATACGGTATATACATCTTGAAAAAACATTAAACACTCTAGCCCATCACAGATACTGTATATCCTCCACTGGTTATATGCACCACTTCAGTGCCTGAAGCAACTATAGTGGTAAAAAAGCCAGCCAAAATCTGATCAAGTCCAGCAATATCAGTGGCAATATAAAGTAAAATTGATGTAGTGAAGAATTTACATTGACCACTTTAGCACTTGCTTAATCTGCCAAATTAATGCAGAAACCTGTGAATGAATAACAGGAATTCTCTTATACTTTTGTGAGCGTGTACTGCAATAAAAAAATGCTCACAAAATTCTTCAAAGTCAGTTGATCAGTTTATTTTCTCCAAAACAAGTGGTGTGTTTAAGATTACAGAGTTCTTGACTTTTGACCACAATCAGTACAGAACATGTCAGGAAGTGATGCTTTTTAAGTATGTCATCATGTGACCATGCCCAATTTTATAACTTTTTGTCATAGTTGTTAAATGAGTTAAGAGAATCCAGCTTATCCCTTTGGCCTTGTTTTTGGAGGGCTGCAAATGGTGATTATATGATCCTGGGACACTGCAACTATCAAATACATGCTGGCTGTCAAGTATTTAAACCACAATTGTGTGACTGTGGGAACACTATAACAATAAGAAGTACAAGGGCTGGTCATGTCACTTTTTTCAGCACTGTTATAAATTTGAGCGATTACTAAATAATAGTTATAAGTCGAGGACAACCTGTATTTTAAAAATCAAGATTAAAATGCTATTCTAGATAATCCTGACTGAAATTAGCTTCTTCCAGAAAAAAAATCCAGTGTGTACATCTATATAAAATTTTCGGTTTAAATGTCACTAGAATTATATAAACTTTGAAATATCCATAACACTTACTGTAAAAAAAAATCAAAGTTAATAGCTACCAAAAACCAGCAAAAATAAATCACACTCTTCTCCCTTCCCCAAAAGTGCAATATCATCAAGTTGGTGCTTCGTCCACAAATATATAATATGTATTGAGATGCTGTTTCTGTCAGAGCCAAGTTTTTGTCCTTCAAAGGATAATCGGGCTTAACAAATTCAACGTCCAAATACTGAGTTCAATTCCAGTAGGATTAATTCTACAATCTGGTTTTGATACACTGTGTGAACTGCTATATTACCAGTCTCTTTCTCGGGTTTTAATAAAGTTGGGCCAAAGACTATGGCTATACTTTGATAAGTCATTCGATTCTTCTCTCCATTTTCTACAATTCTGAGAAAGATAGAAAAATAATTATTCAAACTTGTTAGGTTCACTTCATGGTATTGTCAAAACTAGACAGTATCAGTAGTAAATGTTCTGACATGTACATGTATATGGCTAGTACATATCTTCCACAAAGCATTATCCTGGGTCTTAGTACTACTTGAAAATATCTTGTTTCCCCCAAAATAAGACCTAACCAGAAGATAAGTTCTGGCATGATTTTTCAGGATGCTCGTAATATAAGCCTTACCCCAAAAATAAGATCATAAGCCAGACAGATGCATTTAGTACCATATTTCCTGAAAATAAGACTTATCTGGAAAATAAGCCCTAATGCGTCTTTGGAGCAAAAATTAATATAAGGCCCAGTCTTATTTTCAGGGAAACACAGTAGTTCCCATGCTAATGTTACAAGTCTTTGCATGACATGAATTCTAGTGTCACAGTTTCCCAATTTTGGATAATGATGTGACATTTTTCAAGATACTGTACTTTGTTGATATTCTTTCCATTTATAAGTGGTTCTTTGCCGAAATCACATACCTGTACTCTACTAGGCTTTAAAATCTATGTTTGCACCCTTTTCTGAAAAAATAATTTGAGGATCCTAGATTGTGTAAACTGCCTTCAAGAGGAAATTATAAACATTATTTTTTCCCATTTGTTTAGGTAAACATAGACTAAGTTACATTTCTTTTCTATTGATTTACTTACTTCTTGAGGTGCCTAAACAGCACCTGCATCGTATCGTGATTTGGCTTTGGCAACTGTTTAATCAGCTCTTTTACAGCTTGAACACGTTGCCGAGGCTCTTGTTCTAGACAGGACAGAAAAACAAGTTCTATGCACAATGCAGCTTTTCATGACTTAAGTGTCTATTAGGAAGACATTAGCTAATACCCATCACCATCTAGTGGCTAACATGAACATTGCTAACAATGTTGCAAGAATAACTAACTACAAATGTTGCTACAGCATCTAGAAGGTTGATAAAACAACCCATAATCCATTTTACTAGATTAATATATGCAATACAGTAATCTGGACACTAATCTCCTTCTTCCATATGAGTATTTGGTTGCAATTATAATTAATAGAATTGCATAACTTTATCTCAATATACAGATGAAAGAAATTACAACTAACAATTGGCTTCTTACTTAAGGAAAACTAATGACCATTAAAAACATTATTTTTCATTTTCGACGTAGCCTTGCATGCATATGAGGGCATCATTGTGAATTGCTATGAAACTCTTTTAGGATAAGCAGATTTTCAAGAAATACTTACTAATGGCATTGACAAAATCATTGAAATGATTGTAAGTGAATAGTGGTTCTGGCAATTCTCTAAAAAACATTTTCAAAGCCCCCGTAATGACATGAATATCTTCCCATTTGCTGTCATTTAAGTCCAGTTTTTCATCTAAAAGAAATAGGAACATAACTGTTAGCTATGTCATAATAAACTTTTGGTGTTGTTGTTCATACACAGACAAGCATATTCAGATAAAAAAGTGATTCTAACAACTATCTCATTAAATGTTACTAATTGCAGAAAAATATAGATTTCTATATCATACTAAAATGCAATCTGTTAAAACCTATTATGATAAGCACTTATAAAAGAGCTTAATTGTAAATAAATTTTATGTATAAGAATTTACCATGATTAACTGCGAACCTTAGCTTCTGTATTACTGCAAGATTACCACTAACTCTGTACAATCCATCAATATCCAATCCTAGAAAAAAAATTATTTTTTTTGTTCAGCAAACATTCTTACAACTTACATTAAATCTTATATTATACATGCAATTTCCTTACAGTGAAAAAGGAAAGCAAAAATTTTAAAGTAAAAATTATAGGTAAAATTTAAGAAGTAGAATATTTCATTAAACTCTGTTCATATTCAGAGATTAACAGAAACATTTCACCAATTTAGAAGCTATGCTTTTCGGCTCCATCCGGGAATGTGAATTTTGTGGAGCACGCCTAGTAGAAAACTAGGTTTCTAATTCCTTTCTTTCTGAGAACCTCTGCCATAATCTGAAGAGAGAACTGTTTCTACTCGGAATGCATCTCTCCTTAACCACACTAAGCTGAAACTGGGAGACTGGAACAGACATTCTCACATGTCTGTCACCCAACATGAAGACAGATGGGCAAATCAACATAATATTGTTTCTTCACTGGATTAGTCAAAGTTCCTTCTTCAATAGATTATCTTCAGCAGCATTTATCTCCAGTCAGAACTGGCAATATAGAAAGTGAGAAAGCACAATGAACAACAATCCTAGAAAAATAATACTAAAACAAAGTATACTAAATAACATTTTAAAAAATCCAGAATGAAATCTTACATGCTCATCTTGGGAGTCAGGAGAATTTACTTTGGACTACACTGTCAAATATTAAAACAAAAGAACAAAAGTGGTCTATTTTTCTCAGCACAGCAGCATTTCATTCTTGTAGAACCAAGAACCAATCATGCATTATAAAGTTCAAACAGTTCTACACTGTTTTCAAACTTTTTCTAACTTTTCTAGAAAACTGTTTTTCTAATTTTTTTTTACACAAGAGACTTCCAACAATTAAAGAAAACTTGGTCCTATTATTTTATTTTATTTTTAAAAAAACTGCAACAATATCTTTATCTTGGACTTATTTCATTTGTGAGTACTAATAGTTTTGTTAACAAAAATAATCTTTATTCCTAAAAACCAGTAAGTACTTTTTTCCTACCATATTCTTCAACATGTTCAATGCACAGCTTCACAAAATTTGGCACAGTGTTATTTTCTCTTTGACACAAACTGCTTAGATTGCAGCCAAATACCTGATCTGAAGAGTAGAAAAATAAAATTCATAGACTGAGATGAACTTCTCAGAATTGTACAGAATAAAACTATATAAAAAATAATATATAAGATTCTGGACTTGGACATATAAAATGTTACCATATCTCAGTCTTAGCATTTGACTGGCACTATATTAGATCCAATAAACTCCTAGCAATTTTATCAACTGATTTTTTTATCTCTAAATCAGTACTGAAAAACCTTTGAGGGCTCAAGGCATATATCAGATCTGGTTTCTCTCTCTCTCTGAGTAATGGCAAAGTGTTCTGGATTTGTGGGAGATGTTAATTTTTCTCCTGCCATGGATAGATCACTGGTGAGACTGAATTTCTCAGGTTCTATCTGCCTCCACAGGAAACCTGGGGCTACTGGATCAGCCTACCCCAGGCAACTAACTGGGTTTCAGAGGGAACCTGGGAGTTGTTCCAGAAAGCCTGCTACTCACTCCGATTAAAGCCTTGGTGGCTGTGTGAAATAACAAAGTAGCAATGGCTTTAGATTGGATTGTAGGAAGCATCGGAAACCTCTCCATATTCAGGGTTCTTGATGCTCTCCATGGTACACAACGGAATTAAGGATTAAATGGCTCCAGAGAGTGTTGCCTGGAGTGAAAGCTAAGGAATGAAGATGATCACACACAAGCTAGAACTGCTATTAAGGCCTACCTCGTGGCAATAAGGGTGGTGAAACATAACTATTTCTGCAAAGAAATAGTTATTGCATCTGCTGATAGTTGCCCAATGGCTCTGTTCCAGTGACTCAGTCGCTCCTTGAGGAAGCAATGCCAAAATCTACCAGAGGATAGCTGTGAAGAATATGATGTACATCTGGCAGATAAAATTGATCACATTTGCTCTAAACTGGACTCAAGACTTAGAGCAGAATATGGGGCCTACATCTTGCAAGGTGACCTTGAAAGTTTGAGCCTGCTGAACCTGAGAGAGTAGACAGGACTCTGTCAGCTGCTAGACTGGCTCTGTGTGTTAGATCCATCCCCCTCCTGGTTTATTAAGGCCTCATGGGAGGGACAGCATAAGTGGATCTGAGCAATAGTTAATTCCTTCTTGAGAAAGGGAGTAGTCCTGCCAGTTCTTAAAGAAGAAGTGGTACACTCCCTTCTCAATGGACCATTGCTCGACCCAATTAGCCTGGATAATTTTTGACTGATCTCCAACCTTCCCTTTTTAGAAAGATGGTGGAGAGAGTGTTCACAATGGTAGCTTCAGAGAACACTGGATGAAGTGCATTATCCACATTCCTTTCAGTCAGAGTTGTATTGCGACTGAGACACCACTGATCATGCTCATGGATGACCTCTGGAGTGTGAGTGGGATGGAGTTAGTTCATCCATCCTGGTTTTCCTTGACTTCTCAGCAGCATTCAATTCCATCGATCATGGTATCCTTCTGGGCCAGCTCAAGGAACTGTATTGTGATGGTTCTCCTTTCTCCAGGGCTGGTTCCAATAGTTGATAGAGGGAGGGAGATCTAGCCTGCAACCCCTACTTTGTTCGACACCTCAGGGCTCTATTCTCTCTTGTCTCCTATTTAACATTTACATGAGGTTGCAGCATGAGGTGATCTGTTGGTTTGGAGTGAGATATTATTAGCATGCAGATGACACCCAGCTTTATATCTTTACCTCACGCCCCTTGAGTGATGCCGCAGATGCCATATCCAGTCCGTAGAGGCGTTTAGGCACTGGATGGGGCAAAATGGGCTCCAACTCAACCCAAGGAAGATGGAGTGGCTGTGGGTAGTTGGACCCCTGGAGACAAAGTTCTTCCATCCCTGGTTCTGGATGGAGTTGCACTGCCCCAAATAGACCCAATGTGCAATCTGGGAGTTCTCTTGGGCCTGCGGCTACTGCTCAAAGAGCTGGAGGCAACCGTGGCTAGGAGGCCCTTTGCATGCCTTCCGGTGGTGCAACCAGTTGTGCTTGTACCTGGATCAGGAGGCCCTGCTCACTGCAATTCATACCCTTGTAGCTTTCAGGTTAGAATACTATAACACATTCTACTGTAACACTACCCTTGAAGACTATTAAGAAACTCCAATAGGTGCAGAATGCAGTCAGTAAATGGTGCCAGATATATGGCACACATAACACTACTCCTGCATGAACTACACTGGTTACCTGTGTGTTTCCGAGCGCAATTCAGGTACTCAGGTACCTGAAGAATCGCCTTTTTCCAATTGTCTCTACATGGCCAACTAGGTCAGGGGTGTCAAACTCAAGGCCTCTGGCCTCCCTGGATCTGGCCCTGGTGGCAAATGGGGTGTTCCCCTGGAACAGCAGCAGCCATGGGGATGTGCAGGGGTTGCAGTGGTAGCAACAGGGGGAAGCAGTGGCCACAGGAGAAGTGGTGGTGGCCACAGAGGAGACGGCGGCCAGAGGGGAAGGGGCAGTGGCTGCAGCAGTGGCAGCAGCCTTCAATGAAATAGAATTTGACACCCCTGAACTAGGTCAAGCAGAAGGGGCCTGCTGCAGATCTCATCAGCTAAAGAACGTCAGCTGACAGAGACCAAAAGAGGAGCTTTTTGTTTTTGCAGTGGACCCTGTTACATGGAACATCCTTCATTTGGGGAGCAGAATGGCCCCAACCCTGTTAGTCTTTCATAAGACCCTAAAAACCTGACTATATTCCAGAGCCTGGGGCACTAAATGCACCAAGGGCTCCATTTTATGACCTTATTGCTAATTGGTCAAATAATTTGTTTTATGTATATTTATTTATTTATTATATTTGTTTGCAGCCCATCTCACTATGGGGTGAATTAGATGTTTTTATTATTTTTAATGTTTTTCAAATTTTTAATTGCAATATATATTTTTGAATTGTAAGCTGCCCAGAGTCAGTGACTGAGATGGGTGGCTGGAGGAATTGAACAAATAAATTAATATGTGCGGAGGGGGTAGTTTTCAGAGGGCACATCTACCCAATACCCACACTCACATACATACATATCCAGAAAACACCTTTCTGTACAATTTGTACATGGAAGAGCTGTAATAGACATTGTAAAATTAATGCTGCACTCAATGCTTACTAACATTTATTTGTTTATGGATCATTCTCCTCAATCCCATTTTGAGGGACAAACGTTCCTTTCTGGCTCTTTAGTTCAGGGGGCCCCAAGCCCCAGGCTGCAGCCAGCTACCATGAGGCAGCCTGTTCAGAACCAGGCTGTGTGAGCAGTGGACAAATGCAGCCATGCGTGAAGCTCAACTCCCACAATTTATCGGCGCTTCCACGCAAAGTTCTACTCACACAAGTGGTGGGCACCTGTGCGCAATGCTCCATTCATGTCAGCAGAGGCTACTTCACTCATGCTCAAAGCTCCATTTATGCAAGTGCAGGGTGCCCGCCGCTCACAGAAATGTAGCTGTGCATGCACACGTGCCCCTGCCACTCACATGTGTCCCTGACCCCCCGCAATGAGCTGCCAAGCTGAAAAGGTTTGGGACTGCTGATTTAATTCACTTCATTTCAGCAGGTAGAAACTTCTGAATTTAAAGATGCCAATGGAACAGTAAAAATTAATTTTGTAGAACAGTTTTATGTTTTAAGTAGATCTTAACGATCTACTCTTTTTCAAAACGGTTCTTCTATTATCCTGATGAAAACTAAAAAGTAGATGTCCCAAAGATGTTTTTTCCAAAAGGCAAGCAGGCTATCTTGGTGTTTTTTTTGAAAATATTTCACTTCTCATCCAAGACGCTTCTGGGAGAAGAAGCAAAACATTTTCTAAGAAAATATCAAGAAAGTTCAGTTGCCTTTTGGAAAAAAATACCTTCGGAACAACTGTGAGTTGGTTAATTGAGAATCTCCGTAAACATTTAGAAAGTAGATGGATGCTCTACGCAACTCCTGAATTTTGGAAAACTTTGATACCTGCAATGAAAAGTTTCCAAAGTGACAGTTACAGAAATAAGCGATCCAACAAAACTAGTTTTGTAGTCCTATTTTATCCACAAATCCTAAAAATTCAACATTCCTAACTTTTCCCATTCCAGAAAAATGTAAAGGACTGAGGTTTTCTTTTTTACAAGAAACAGATTACCACAATTTACAATGGCAGATCTCCTTAATGTTGCATACGGATAGAAAACCATCATAATATTCTAGATACCGAGATCTATTTTTATTGGATTTCTCTTTGACAAATGTAACATTCTTAGATAGGGAATATTATTTTCTTTAAGTTTAACAGAAGCAAGTTAATTGCCTCTTGTTTTTATGTAATATGAAATATATAAAATTATCTTTTAACAGATATACTGAAATTGTGACTATATGTTTCCTGCTACATTGCAGTAGTAGAAGCCTTCAGTATGTGTAGCTTTGAAGCCACAATGTGTCTACCATTTCCTAAGGAAATGACTATTTTCTCATCTCCAAGAAATCAGCATGAATCACTATTTTCTAATTTATTTGATCAACAAATTAAAAAGTCTTACCCTTAATATAGCCCTTTTCCCGGACTGCTTGCAAGGTAGGTCTGCGAATCAAAAACTTCTTCAATTTTGTTTTAGTTTTCTTTTGTTCCGAAGAATCAATGCTGCTAGATATTTTTAGTGCTGAAAGACAAGAACAACATTTCGAATAACATTTGACAATCATTAAGCTAAATATTTTCTAATTTATAAAACAAGTTAATAATGAATTCCTCAGGGACAAAATAGTGTAATCGTTTTGAAAATGCTTATAAGAAAATAATGAAATGCAACATGATTAACAGAAGTAGAATAGCATGCTTGACTTTTACATAACCTTTTTGAATTTCTATTTATATTAACCGTTATCTTTGGATAACAATTCAAGCACAACGTGGCCCTCTTCCTAGGATGAGTTGTTTATATAAACATAAAAAGCAGGTATTTTAAAAAGTATGTTTACATTTTTGTCAGAAGAACTTATGATTATTCTCTATTCAACACACGTAGCACCACTGGGAGAAACCTCCCATTGGCACGTAGAGAGGACGGAAGAGAAATGATCCAGTTATGCTCTCTGCTATGTGGCCAATCAGGTAATTAAGACAAAGTTCTATTCTGATATCCAGAGGATGTTAGGATCTGGCTAAGAAGAAACAAGCTTAGTTTGAACCCTAACAACATGGCTTGGCTAACTTTTAAAAGCTAACTGATACTGAAGAAAGTTGTTTCTTTCTCTGGGTGGGCCACAGCTTCTGCAGATAGAACTCATTCACTCATGGTTCACTCCTGAGAGACTCTGCACAATTACATATTCTCTGTCGGTTTCACTGTTTCTGGAATGAGATACTTTGCTGGTTATCATTCATGCCTTTGACATGTAACTCAGTCTACATGAGGCTGCCTCAAAGACTATCTGAAGTGATAGTCATCCCAGGAATTGTGGTATGCCTAGGTTTTCCTATGTGGCATCTCTAAATGGAATCTACAGTTTGTTGTTAGCTTTCAGGTTTAATTGAAGATGTTATTTTTCAAGCTCTATGTGGCTTAGTGTCTAGGTTTCTTCAAAATGATTTCATCCAAGTTGAATTCAACTCTCCAGTATGACTGGAAAGAAACACGAATGAAGATTTCCTCTTTTGAACTGTATGGTCATTAGACACTCCATGAGTGAATAATTGGAATGATGGTCACCCCACTTTGAAAAACTTTTCTCCAAATATAAGATGACCATCAGGCATTTAAACCTGGTGGTTTCAGAGAGTTTTCAGTATTAGGACAGAAAGTTGATTCTGTCTCCAAGGATAAAAGCACTATTAATAATTGATTTTATACTTTATAAT
>JANHFO010006040.1:0-12590 GCA_032468095.1 Pareas carinatus | reverse complement strand
AAAAAACAATATTTACAAAATATGGGATATGGAGAAGGGAATGGGAAGGGGGGGAGGGAGGGAGTCGGGAGGGGAAAGGGGGAATTGGTAGTGTACAGATAACTTCAATAACATAAAACTTTAACAAATATTTACAGAATTATGGGGTGTCTTCTAGGGTCTCAGCATCTTTTCTGCATCGTAGTAACCAGAATACCCCCCCCAAAGATGCTGAGACCCTAGAACCCTAGCTACAGGCCGGCCAAAGCCCCTTGTCTCGGGCCGAAAGGCCAAACGGGCGCAGTTCACCCCCCCTCCCGTACTCAGAAAAAGCCCCCATCCCACATGCCTGACAGGAAAAAAAAACAAAAGTCTCCTTTCTCCACCATGGTCAGCACAGGGCATAAAACTTTTACAATCCCATTAGAAACTATTTAAAAGCACATTTCATTAATGCTCAGTGCCACAGGTAAATAAATTTAGTATAGGCTTTTCTCTCGGCAGAGTAATCTTAGTTTATGCCTAGTGGCAAAACCCAAAAATTATTGTTAGTGGGAAACATCCTCCCCCTTTTCAGAATTCTATGATTACTGCTAGCAATAGACTGTCTCAAATATACCATCTTTAAATTATATAATAAGGTTTTCTTTTCCTCCATTAATTTCAAGGGCGATCATCTTTGAGTTTTCAATCTTCCAAGTAAATATAAAAGAAACTCACTGTCCATCAGATGTTCCAGGAATATATTAAAAGGTGCTACAGATGTACATGAGCCCCAGTTTGCTAACCCCTAGTTGTGCCCTCAAACCAATGGCTGATCTAGGTTGGCACATAGTTGGCACAGATTATTTGCAACTATGTAAATTTGACTTAGTAAAGCAAGGACAGATTGGTGTATCTCAAACTCTTAACATGAATAAAGACGCATATTCTGTTAAAATTCTGAGAAATTAATAATTGATAACCTATATTAACAAATGTATCCCAATATACAGACATATATAAAACTATATTCTTATAGAGAGAGAGGTTAGCAATCTTAAACATTTGTATTTGTACTGACTGTGGTTTGATGCCTTGGTGAGGAAGGAGAGGATCCGTTCTCAGGAAATACAATCTTTGCTGGAAAAGGGAAATCCTAGAAAAGAAAAATGCAATAAATTATCTATATAAAGGAAATAAAACAAGCTCAAAGCATATGAATTTTAAATAGATAGAAAAAGGTAGAAATTCTAAAACAGTGGAATATGAACTTAAGTTTTTTATTCTACTGATTAATTTCTGTAATTTATTTTTTGGAAGAGCTCAATCTTAGTTATCTACTAAAATAATCCATCCAAAATAAATCATATTTCAAATACTAACTTGCTCCTGATATTTTGGGAACAAATATGCAGGATTAGACAAGAGTAGTTCAGAAGTATTAACTGGGAACTGTAAAAATACAAGAACTAGTTTCAGAGATTATATTACTAGGAATATTTACAATTTATATTTCAGTCTAAAACCAAAAAAAAGTGACTTGCATTTCTTACAGAATAGAATAGAATTTTTAAAATTAAGTATGATTTACACGTTCAAGGGTTGTGCAATGCTTCAGATACAATCTGAAAGAGGTGCTTCAAAGCACAAAGGAACATTTGCATGCAACACCTTTATTCAGCCATCTCTTTTCCTGGGATGGGTCTGTGGTCCTAGGAAAAACACAGCTGCTTTATGGGTTGCTGGTAGGTATTATGCCACACTTGCCCGCCAAAGCACCTTTTTAAGAATGCAACCACTTTTACATATTGGAACTGAAATGCTTCACATTCCTAGCATTCCAATCGATATTAAGTTATCAGTGATCAATAAAAAGCAGAATATAATTATTTACAAATAAATACTGTTGCAAAGATACATTTGTAACTTGTATTTCATCCAAGAAACTGAGGGATGTACAAAAAACTTCTCTTAATTTTCATCTTTACAACTACTTTGTGAAATAGGGTTGGGTTGGACAACAGTAATAAATTTGAATTCACCCAGTGAATTTCATAGTTCATTAAGGGTCTGAACCCAGTCCACACTTAAAACGAACAACAACCAGTGTGATGCTCTGGTTATATTCTTGCTTCCATTGATACTGCTTGGTATTGTTTAACTCTTTGTATTCTTTAATTGCTTGATATTGTGTGTTCTTTATCGTGTCTACTGTATCCTGTTACTTTTTGCTACTTAGGATGCATTTTAACATTTTAAAAATCATTCCTTGGATATCTATTGATTTCAGAGTTATAAAGCAAAAAAGCAACCATTACAGATTCATTTGAGATAACGCCACAATTCTAAACTCTGAAAACTAAGGTCTTAATTCACATATATTCTCAACAACCACCTTTTAAAAAATCATTTGGAGAAAGTATTTTCATATATTTTAATTAGTAGGTTCGATATCTGAATTTAATGTTAAGTTATTTCCCCAAAATAGAAAAAATGATATTTGAAATAAAGAGACTACATTTCATGCAGGTATTAAGAATATGATATTAGTCTTCATGGAAATCAGTGTGACTATGCAGTAAATAGAACAATATGTTATTTAAAATATAACTACCTTGTCATTTGTGTCCAACACAACACAGCTGTGCCTCCATTTTGTTAACACTACTGGTTCCTGAAGTCTCCTCTCCAAACTTCTGCTTTTAACTATTTCTTTTTGTTGTTGTAGTGAAGCATTATACTAATGAAAATAAAACCCACATGTAAATGTACAAATCTGCACTGATAGCAAAATATAACATTTGTACAATCCACTAGGAAGAATTTTCAGTAGTATTTTCACTAACATCAAGCAGAATATGTATATACCTGTCTTCTGAAAAATTAAAAAATTACCTAGCATCTTGGACCTATGTTACACTGGATAATATTTTAATTTTTAAAAAGCCCCATAAATTAATCCAACAATTCTGCAGGACACCTAAAATTAATATTTTTGTCACTCATACACATCAAACCTTTGACATCTATACCTGGTTATACTAGAATGCCATTTACAATTGTGTCCTGCCAAAAAGAATCTAGATTAATTCTACCTGTACAATATCTTACTTGTTTTGCTATTCATATTCCAAGAACTTTTAACAGAGGAAAACAAGAGGCCAATTACACAAAGACATCTATGCACATTGAATGATTAAGTTCCAAAATACTATTTTCAACCAAAATGAAGAATTGCCATTAATTTTTCATAACGTGTTGTTTTGTATCGGTTGTTTTATAATTTGCATGCTCTCCTTACCTTCACAATAACAGGAAAACAGAGTCAGCAGCAAAATACAGTACAAGTACTACTCATGACTGCAAGTGGGATTGGCAACTCTGTCATTAAACAATGTGATCACAAAGTAAAATGTTACATGATTGCACTAACTTACAATATCAGTTCTGGCTGTGGTCGTTAAGCTAATTACTCATAGTCATTAAGCAAAAAAAAATGTGACTGTGTCTTGCCAACTTCCCCATTGACTTTGCCTGTTGAAAGCCGGTTATGAAGATAACAATTGGTGATGGTATGATCAACCATCCTGTATGTATGCCAATTGTCAAATTTCTGAATCATAATCACATGACTATGGGGGAGGGTGCAATGGCCATAACTTTGAGATCTAGCCATAAATCTTTTTCAGTGCTGTCATAACTTCAAACAGTCACTGAATGAGAAGTTGACAAGCTATTGATTATTTTATTTAATCAATTAAATCAAAATGGGCTGCCTCCACCAAGTTTTTTTTTAATATTTTTTTTATCCTGACAGAAAATTAAAAATACAGCTGTGGTCATATTTGTTTACTTACATTTGGCAAAGTCCATTCTGATCGTGTTCCATCTGCATTGTAATAGTATGCCCGCCCTTGTTCATCTACATGCTTTACCCACTTCAGAAAAAAAAGTTAATGAAATAGTAGTTACTTTAAAAAGCAGAACAATGAACATCTTTCATCTTTAAATATTGCCCTTTCAGTCAGCTGAGAAAAATATATATTATTTTTTGTAACATATTGACGATCTGTTTGTTATTTTATTTTATAATTTTAAAAACCTTCTAATTTCATTATGACTCTAAGAATTTTACCAATCAAAACTTTTTTCCCATGCAGCCAGATGAACAAATACATGTTTATAACTTGGTATTTCTTCCACAATCTACTCATAATATAACGAGGTAAAATTCTGCAATGTTAAGAATTTATAATTTCCAGATGATAGAATTTAGTTTTCCTTTATTTTATGTAAAATGTACCTGATCAAAACACTTTGAGATAGGGAGTTTTAAAGAAAGTATTGAAAATGTAATTATTTCATATTTGAATATCTTCTATGTCGGGCATAAAAACAGTTTTCACAAAAGTGAACTGACTTCAGACAGGGCTAGAAACGACTGGAAGAGAAATCTACAAGAATCCTTAATTTAAGGAATATTCACTAAATATCATACTTTCAAAAGTCAGGCTATGCCACCACATAACCAAATTAAGCATAAATTCATAGTACATACAATTTTACAATGAATATAATCTATAGCAACAGGCAAAGCAGACGTTATTACTTTTAACCAAATAATAATATAGCTGATTATTCTCAGTATTTTCTTTTCAAGGACTGCATCCATAAAGGAATATCAAACAAATATAAGAAATGTAACCTAATTTATAAATATAATATAGAGGGCTTTGCCCTTTTTATAAACTTAATGAAGAACATTACAATCCTTAGAGAAAAGATTCCCAATTCTTTTGCAATAGATCTTTGTAGATGGCACTCTAATCTTGCTATAAATCAGGAGAAAACAGATTCCTTTAATCAAGCACGCTGTTAAACCTCTTCTATTTTTATGTTCAGACAGAACTGAAAACAAAATAACTAGACCATTTTTTAAAAGAAAAGTTCAATGAGACAAAAGAATTACTCTTATAGCTAGTTCCCTGATGACATGTGGCTGCTTGGATGAATACAGTGAAAAACTAACTTTTCAAACATAGCACTGTTTATTCCCACTATATTTTCTGTTCTACAATTTTACTGGAAGAAAAGAAGAAGAAAGGAGGAACACTATCTGCCTTGTTTGAGCAAAAGGGTTAATGCACAGTTTGTTCTCTATTTGCTCCCATTTTCTGCTAGGGGGAAAAGGATGGAAACAGGACTAAGTCAGTCTGGATAAACAGATTAAATAAAGAATTCTATTCTAAAAGGATCACATAGGATTCCTATTCCCATGTTGCAACTCCCATCTTTTACAGATGCAGACTAAGTATCTGTATTCTGAGATGGGTTATTTAATCACTTTCATCATTTCACAGGACCTCATACTTTTTTAAGGACAGGGTATCTACATATTCATATAGGTTAGTATTTCTCAGCATTGGTAACTTTAAGACACTTGGACTTCAACTCCCATAATTCCCCAGCTAGCTGTGTTGGGAAATTCAAAGAGTTAAAGTCCATGTGTCTTAAAGTTGTCAAGGTTCAGAAACACTACACAAGTAATTTACTGTCTTTACTGCTTAACTGTTTTGCACCAAGACAATCAGGTACATGTCTATTTTCAAAGCTGATCTCCTATCAATCCTAGAGAAAGTGTGTTTTTTAAATTTAAATATAGTTTTTATATATGCATAAAATCCCATACAGTACCTATTTCAAACCCATACTCTTAAATAAAAGTGCCTCTGTAGTATAGTCAGATGAAAAGTAATTGTTGAGAATGAGATATTTTCATAGTTCAGAGATGAAAATACCGCTAGAGTAATGACAACTTTGCAAAAAACGCAAAGTTAAGAATATATCCTTAGGACTTGTTTCTGACATTAGGGGAATATACAGATAGTCCTTAATTTACAACCATTTTTAGTGACCACTCACAGCACTTCCAGTCACATGATCAAAATTTCGGTGCTTGTCAATCAGCATGTATTTATGATCAGTGCAGCGTCCCAGGGATCATACGATTGCAATTTGCAACCTTCCCAGCTGACTTCTCACAAGCAGAGTCAATGTGAGAAATCCAGATTCATTTAATGAGCATGTGTTTTGTTTAGCAACTGTGACAAAAAAGATTGTAAAATTAACAACTTATTTAATAACAAAAATTCTGGGCTCAATTGTGTTCATAAGTCAAGGACTATCTGTAAAATCAGCAATTATAAAACTTTTTTTTTCCACACAAGCAAAAGCTAAACAGAATAGTCTCTAAAAGCAGTTTGTTAAATGTAGAAATGAATAAAAGCAAACAATCATAAGAAATAGGGAGATGCTGCACTAATCTCAATATTACTGATAGTTATAAGAGGCCATACCTACTGGAATTAATACTGACTACATTTCTACTACCTTGGCAGATATGTGATGAAGATACGGGTACCTTTTCATTGGTGAGGTCACTGGTATATTGTGTTTGGCCATGTTCGTCCATCTCCTCTGACCAGCCTTTTGGAGGAGAATCATATTGACTATCTGTTTGGCTGTTACAAGGACTGTCAGAGTTTTCTTGTGTTGAAAGTGTCTACAACAAATGGTCAAACATGGAAATATTGAGAACTGACATTAAACTCTCTAAAAGGCTGGAAACTGTAACACTAAAACTTTGAACAAAGAATGCATTCTAACATGAAACAACTGAAACTTAAATAGCAACACAGTTTAATCTGATTACTTATGGATAGATGGCTTTTGTAAAAGATGAAAGTCCTGTTCTTTGTGTGTGTGTGTGTGTGTGTGTGTGTGCGGGCTCGCACGAGCGCCAAAGTTAGCTAGTTTTGAAGCAACATTTACAAAGACTGTGACCTAATCTGTACAATTAGCTCCACTAACAAAAATGTGAGCTAAAGCAACGCTTTAAACCATCTGGAATTTGCATAATTCTTAATTCTACTTCTGCTCTCCTGGTCTTTCTATCAATTTTCTTCTGTAAACATTATTCACAGACTATTTTAATTTCTTTATTTCTCCCTACAGTAGTTTTCTGAATCTAAAAGTCTGATTTTACCATTTCTAACAAATTTTAAAATCAAAATCAAAGCACTACTCCTTCTTTCTTCTGATATTATATATTACTAACTTATCCCTAGCATCATAGAAATTCAAAATACAAAGTAATTCAAGAGGCGAAAAGGTAATGGTATTCAGATATAAAGTAAAGAAATAATAAATGTATTTAAAAATATAAAAGAAAGTTGTGAAACTTGAATATGCCTAATTACCTAATTTTCCCAATTTGCTCACAAATAGACTAATATTCAATCACAACTGTTGTTTCGTTTTTTTAAAAAAGCTGTACTTTCATGCTTATAAAGAAGCTAACAAGTATCTGTGATTTAGATAAACCTAATTTAAAATGCAAGGCAAAATGCAAAATGAGCCAAGATGGTCCAAGAAACAGAGACTCAATACAATTATACACTTATAATTGCTTGTGTATTTATTAGGTCAGAAAAGTTTGGTGTTTTCACAGTAATTTATTATTAATAAATGAATCTTATTTGTCATCATTCTCCAAGCAAAGGCCCAGAGTTCACAAGAATTAGTATTAGTACTCATTTGTAATTAGTACTAATACTAAGGACCCAAATATACGGGTATTAATATTAACAATACTAGTAACCTTAGAATTAATAAAATACACCCATTGTTTCTTTTGCCTTACGATAGTTATTCTTCTATTCCAATTCATGCTGAATGTATCGTTTTAAAACTTTGTTAATCTATTTTGCTGCTTAGCATATTTAGAAGCACAGGGTGCATTAATTATTGATTTAAAAGGTTTAAAATTTAGTGAAAGCACATGCTTAGCATGCAGAAATTGCCAGGGGTACTCTTTCTTGTACAACCATAAAGCTGGTCAACCCCCTGCCTGAAACCATACTAATAGGGTTTCATATTATTATTCCATATTAATATGGAAAGTACAGTTAGTGAGATCAAGACAGCACTTCTCCAAGTGTGGATCATGACCCCCCTAGAAGGCTGCAAGAGAGTTGAGGTAGAGAGAAACTGCAAGGGAAAAACATCAAAACATTATTCATGACATCACAATATAAACGCTGCCCCTTTCACACTTAAGTCATCATGTCCTGTGAGCCTGTGTTTGTGATGGAATTTGTGTGGAGACATCACAACACATGTTGTGCTGTTTTGAGAAAGTCTTAGCTAATTGTAGGTGGCCGTAGATGAAGAGTCATCTTATTTTCATGTTCTTTCTAAGCAGACTTAGCAGCTCATTGCAAAAATATGCGGAACACATGACAACCTAACAATTCAAAAGCTTTGTATGGAACCTGGATGGGTTTTTTTCCTGAATATTCTGCTTTTGACTTTCAAGGTAGGAATAATCAGGTCTAAGGAGCACAAGTTTTCTAGGCAAAGTCCTGACCATTTCACCTGACACTGCAGAGGGAATCACTGCAGAGTAATAGCATACAATCTTGCCTTTTGTCTTGAATATTCATACTGTATCTAAGATAAATGATAGCAGAAACTGAAAGGCTTAAATATGTGCTAGCAATAATCTTTAATGTTCAATGTAGGGTATAAAATGTGGTGGTCAACAGTTGGGAGAACAAACAGAAGGAAAGGAGAGAACGTGTTACTTGAAAATTTTCCAATAGTGTTTTTGTTTATTGTTAACATTACTGCTTGCTATGTTATTCCACTTTATTACAATAATGTAGACTTTTTTCTTTGTATTTCATTATTCTAACCATTAAATATATATAAATATTTGAGGGGTTCTTGGTAGTCTCTGAGCTTGGTTGTTTTTTGGAAGATGTGTCATTACCCAAATTATCATCATAACTGATAGTGTTACCTGATTTGAGCAATGAAACATCTACAAGAAAACAACGAAGCTCAGAGAGTATCAACCCTGAAATAAAAATATTTTCCTCTATATATTTTTATGATATATTAATTTTTAATATTTTAAAAACTTTTTTTGAAAAAACATAATAGTAAAAAGGTTTGCTCCAAAAATATAATGGGCTCCCTGTTTCAAGGCAGGCAGGCAAGATTTATCTGCAGTCATTGTATTTGACTGTATTACCCTCAGACAATAAAGTAAAAAAGGCCTATTAAATAGTTAAACAGCGAATGTATATGAATATTTTGTTCATTATTATACCCAAGTTACCTCTTGATCGCCTTGGTTCGAACAGTCTCCTTTATTTATGCTTGGATCCCGAGTCCAGCGTGGCGGTTTCCACGTTCTCTCTTGGGTTCCTTTGTTGAAATAGTAATAGCGTCCTGTAATATCCTTATGAGTCTCCCATTCCCCACTAATTTGGACTGGAGGACTTATAGGTACAGGCGGTAGCGCAGACTGATAAATTTTCAGTTCTTGTAAATTGGCATAAACAGGTGAATCTGGTCTTCCTTGGCTTGGTGGTGTTACTGGCTATAATAAAACAAATTATGTACAATTTTAGAGACCACTTTTTTTGGGAATAAATACAGACATAAACATTTGGCATATATCAGAAATGCAGCAATCTTGGGAATTGAAAACAAGTAACATTCCTTAAATCTAGTATAAAAAATAAGAGACAATTATCGATGAGGAATTGTGAGAGGTGGTCCATCTTAAAGTTACTTTAGAGAAACACTGCTATAAATTCTAAAGCATGTGCCAGAAATCCCATTGTATCTTGAGAACAGAACAGAAATCTGCTTTGTATGGTGTTGTGGGAGTGCTCTGAAAATCCAGATGGAAAAACAATGCTATTTTAATTAGTCTTTCTCTGTTTAAGCTCTGCAATACCTTGGAAGTCTTCTAGTCCAACCCTCTAGTCAAACAGGAAATCATATACCGTTTCAGATAAATCCAATCTCTTCTTAAAGACCTCCAGTAATGGAAGACCCACAACTTCTGGAGACACCAGCAATAAGCTAGCTTATTATTTTCGCTCTGTTATGCACTGGTCACTGTCTGTAACATTCTAAAATAGTAAACAAAACATGCATAGGAAAAGCACTGCTTTTAAACAAAAGTGACAAAGAGCAAGGAAGATAATGAAACTAATAAAGCCATCTCTAATATCTACTTCCAGATATTCCTCTAATTATCAGGATAAAACCCCAAACCAGTATAGTGTAGTGGTAGGAATAGAAAAACCCCTAATCCTTTCTTAGACAGAGAACTCAGCTGGTGGATCTTGGCCAAAGACTTCCTCTCAGCTTATCAGCATCAGGGTCGGCATCAAACCAGCTGAAAGAACAAAACACCTTGTCACGTCTTTGCTATATGAACTGAAGCCAGTCAATGCAAAACAAGTGGGATAAATCCTTGGAGTCAGAACAGGATCTTTGGAAGCCTTCCAATGATTTACATTGCATATACCTTAAATATGAAACATTTAAAAACAAATCTATACAGATTTGTAATCGGTAGTTCATTATTTGTTTAAACAGACTCATGTATGCCACCAGATGTCGCCGTGGAGTTCGATATAGCCACAGAAATAATATGTATCCAACTGCTTTTGAAATTTTCTATCAAAACTGAAGTAAATGTTGCCCATCTGGGCAGTGCTATCAGTTATTTTATCCTGAGGCAAAAGGATGCATTAAAATTGATAAAATTTTAAAACTCTGTCAAATTCAGAGCAAATATTTCACACTTTGTGACTTTGGGAAATCAAATTAAAACAATTTCTCTCCTCTTATTCTCACTGGCGGGGTATTATTATAAACATATTTGTTTATTGCTTACAACATGTGCATTTTTAACTCTTTTGTATCTGTTATACTGCAAGCCTTAGGCAATTAGAGCTTTTATCAAATTAAAACATTTAATTATAATTAATTAAAAGGTCATTTTAATATTAATTATTCTAGATGTCTGCTTTTCCTTAAATGATAAAAGCCATTGATATCTATAAATTGCTTGCTGCTACTTAGCAGGTGAAAATCTGCTGGCCATATTGTTTCATACTTCAGATAGTCTTCATTCAGCACTAAAAATCACTTATGATTATTTTTCACACTTATGATCGTTGCAGCATCCCTATGATTATGCAATCAAAATTCAGATGTTTGGTAAGTGACTCATATTTATGACTGAAATTGTCCTTGGGTCATGGGATCACCTTTTGAGACTTTCTGTCAATAAGGAAGCCACTTAACCACCATGTTACTACCATGTTTCCTCGAAAATAAGACACTGTCTTATATTAATTTTTGCTTCCAAAGATGCGCTAGGTCTTATTTTTAGGGGATGTCTTATTTTTCCACCGAGGCTGCCCAGAACTGGAAGTCCAAGATATTGGACTTGCTGTCTGCTCTGGCTGCACTGGAGGGGATGCCTTATTATCGGGAAAGTCTTATTTTCAGGGGATGCCTTATATTCCAGCGAGAGGCAAAACTGTAAGTAGGTCTTATTTTCAGAGGATGTCTTACTTTCGGGGAAACAGGGTATTTATTTAATAAGTGTGGCAGGAAAAGCTGTGAAATGGAGCTAAACTCACTTAACGGACTTGTTTAGCTATAGAAATTATAGTTTCAGTTGTGGTGTCAAGGACTACCTGTATTTACTAAAAGAGATGCCCATATATCTTTTTTTAAATATATTGCTTCAGATTTAATCTTTAATTTCAATAGCAGAAGCACAATATGACCCTGATAGGCTAAGACATAAGGGTCCAGGTGGACTACTGCTTAAATATAAGCCAGCACATTGTGCTGCAGCTGCCGAAGCCAATGCAATGAATGCTGAGCTGAATCAACAAAGAAATAGCATCAAGTTCATAGGAAGCGATAGTATCACTCTATACTACACGATTTGGAATACTGCATCCAGTTCTGATCACCACAATACAAAAAAGATACCTATTTGCTGAAGCCTTAGAAAGACTGCTGAGAAGACTAACAAAAATTATGAGGAGTCTAGAGGTCAAATTGGTCAATGAACAGCTAAGGGAAGTAGGTATGTTAGCCTAAGAAAGAAAAGGCTTAGGGGTCACATGATAGTTGTCTTCCAATACCTGAAGGATTTTCACAGAGAAGTAGAGGTCAATTTATACTCCATAACATCTGAGACCAGCACAAGTAGCAATGGGTGAGCGCTCTTCAGAGCAAAATCAAACCTGAACTAAGGAGAAATTTCCTGGCAGAGAAAAAATTAATCAATGGAACAGCTTGCTTCTCAGAGTTGTATGTGTACAATCGAGAAAAGTTCTCAAGAAAAGATTGGACAAACATTTGTCCAGAATGTATAAGGATTCCTACTTGAGTAGGGGGTTGGACAAGGAAACCTCTCCAAGGTCTCTTCCAACTCTTATGATTTTATGATTTTTTAAAAAAAAAAATTCGGGAAAGATAAATCACTGCTCTGACTGGCAGATACAAAAAAAATAGTAAAATCAAAAAGTAAAACTGATCTACCATGTAAAAGATATAATATTAATATAATAGATGTTAAACAATACAAAATATTGAGATGACTTTGGGAACAAGGCGGTTGCTACAGAAATATTTGCAAATGTATTGGGAGCAGAGTCTTGCTTAGTTTCAGCTCAAATTGATAAAATTTATCGTGTTAACTCCTGGGTTGCCAGACAAAGACAGCTGCCAAGAGATGT
>JANHFO010006039.1:7975-18638 GCA_032468095.1 Pareas carinatus | reverse complement strand
CTGCTCTGAAAATCAGAATACTTACAATATGTGTGTGTTCACATCTGATTTGAAAAGAGTTACAGTTGCAGTGTGTGAAGGGAAGTAGTAGAAACCTGCTTTTTTAATTTAAAAAAATAGGGAAAGTTTGATGAGCCAGGCAAAACAGGCTGCCAGCGTACAGTACGCGCAGGAACAAGAGGAGATGGGGCGAGTTGGGCTGGAACTGGAAGTGGTCAGCTGACTGATGGCCAACAGAGCCCCAGGCAGAATTGCGCCCTATGAGGCGCCCACCTCCAGAACTCTTCTGCTACCTCTCTTGTCTCTTAGTGCCCCCGTCACCCTCCCTTGCCTCTTAGTGCCCCCCTACATCATCCCACCACCCACTTTGGAAACCCTTGATCTTGACTCTCTTATTCTTGGTTTTCTTTTACCGTGTATGAAGGCAAGGAAATATTTATACCTCCTTAACTAGGGAGTCAGTTTGCTCATTCCAGTCCTACTGAGGTTGTGTCCTGTAAATTATAATATACATGCTTTCAAAGTATACATTATATGGTTCACTTATGGTTCATCTTTTCCAAGCAATTTACTGACATCCTCATGTTCACTAAACTGAAGCTCATTCCTCCAATACATGAATAGATGGCAGTTTAAGGTCTAAATGGATTTAATTAGCAAAATGTCTTCTAAATTTATGCAGGATTAGGAAGCATTTTTTCTCTAAGCTAAGATATATAATGCAATAGCTCCACCATAACCCAAACTGCTATCATGAATGACAATATAGTGATATACATTAGAGAAGAAATATTCCTACACCATTCTCATTGTTACACAATAGTTAAAACAGTTTTATTTTCACCAATTTTTCTCATTCACTGTTACAATATGTATATCAGGAAATGCCAGGTTTTTTTTAAAATCTCAACAAATCAAAAAGCCTGAGTTTTGATGTCTGGCTAAATATTTTTAAGAGTGATTGAACACCTGTTGCCTGGATAATGTGTCATAGCACAGATTTCAAGAACATTGCTAGATCAAGTGGTAGGAAAATCTCTAAAAGCACTTAAAATGTCTCAGAATTCTTTTTTTCCTTGGAAGGAAAATTAAATTAATAGGCTACTCCATCTCTTTAGCCGTTGTATCAAAAGTTCTCATTCCCATTAGGTAGTGATATGACTCTTTTATAAGTTATTGTCATGTTCTAGATGACTGAATCACAGGATATAATAATTCTTGATTCTACTTGTTTGATTTTAGATATAGGCAATATATCATTTCTTGAAAATATTTATATATAATTTATCATTTACATAATGCATGAAACTACAGGTGTTTATTGGCAATGACTGTTCTCACTAAGTATTCCTAAATAAAGGTTACCTATTTTGCACATGTATCAGTTTTTGCAATTGCCATAGTCTTGGTTTTTAATTTAATTGTTTAAATTAAATTGTCAATTTAATTTAAAAACAAGTATATTTGTGTGAGTGAATGTTTTTATATAATTCTTATATGTATAGGTACACGTATACATATAAAACATGTAATGAAATGCATTACATGTATCGTTTTACATGTAATGAAATATGAGTTCATGTATATTTGATTAATCCTATTTGTGCAGCTTTTTCCAACCTGATGCTCTCCTTGTATGTTAAAATTGCATTTACAGAATCTATAACCCATTCCATACTTTTAAATTTAAACTATTTTCAAGTTACTTTACTAATTACCTTGACATATTTTTTTTTATATTTAATGAAGCATAAACAATTTTGAAATTCTGCAGTGATTTAAGACACAAGTTTGCAGACTCAAGATATTGATGGATAACAGATGTCTTTGATTGACTGCTGAATGTGAGCTGAGCTGATTGCAACGGCACTGGTTTTTCCATGAGGAAATTGAAGTGATTCAGACAAATATTAAATATCATAACTAAGATCAGTACAGTTTGGAAAGACTTTCATCTCAGAGTAAATGTCAGGCTTCTGTAATTTCAACATTCAATAAAGAAAATGTTTAAAATGGGATTTTAGAGAATGAATATGAAGAGCAAAACAATATTGCAGGTTTCTATCCAAAGAAAGGTAGAGAACATAAAATCATAAAAGAAGCTCATCTGAATGTTTCAAAAATCCTTCTTGGTCAGTTAGATGCTATAGGAAGTCCCAGAAGATGGATAGTCACTCACTTGAAGTCAGTTTATATTTATTTTTAAAAAATTTAAGAATCTATTGTATTTTATTTATATATGTAAATGAGGCTTCAAATAATATCTTCCAAGGCCCTTCAGACATTTGCCCTAATCATTTCACAACTGAATAATTTCAAAATTCTCTATATGGAAAGTCCCTTGAAGATCACTCTAAAGCTCCAGCTGGTTCAATATGTAACAGTATAAGCAATAATGGGCACCTCCTGGTATGACCTTGTGTCACCACTAATATGAAGTCATCAAATTACCAGTCAACTTTTTAGTTTAATTCAAAGTGCTGATTATTACACATAAAGTCCTGTATGGCAAAAGACTGGCTATCTAAGCAAGCACTTGTCTTCAACTATTTATGTTCTTCAGTGCATTCTAGTAGAGAGGGTATGCTCCTGGTACTCAAGCTTAAGGACCAAGGAAGCATGTGTGTCTCATGGCCCCCACCCTCTGGAATAGGATTTCTATCAGAGTTTAGGACAATGTGCTCTCTTCCAGAGTTCCTGAAAGGTATTAAAACCTGGCTTTGGCCCTGGGGCTGGGGTTAATGTAGCAATATATTTGTCCAGAATGGTATAGTGCTGTGGTCACAAATCTACAGCACGCTTGCCACACCGGGTACACAGAGCCTTCTCGACTGGCATGCAAGTCAAGTCACCACAGAAGTGTGCATGCTCAGAAGGGAAGAGCGGTGCCAGGCAATGACATCACAGGGCCATGTGCATGTTCAGAAGAGAATAGCGGCACCAGGCAATGATGTCAGGATTTGTTTGGGCACTCGGTGCCCAGAAGGTTAGCCATCACTGGTATAGGGTTTCCTATCTGAGTAGAGGGTTGGACTAGAAGATCTCCAAGGTCCCTTCCAACACCCCAATACCTATCTTAAAAACCACACACAACAGGCACCATATAAATACCACACACAGAATAGCACAAAGCTTATACTCTACTCGAGAAAAGTTCCCTGAGGATGGGTTTCAGCACTAGCCGAAAGCTTGGAAGACAAAACCTCTGGTCCAGGTAACTGACCCAGATTGGATCTTGCAAATAAATGATCATACAGAATACTTGCCACTTTATAGGATAGATTTCTTGCAGTTCCCTATAATATTTGGCACAGACTAACCCATATTTTCACTGGGATCCAGGTAAAAGTTTCAACAGTATCATTTGCAGACATCCAATTATTTTCCTTTTTTCTCTTCTGCACCACTCATGAATCTCCTTTCTTGTCAGAAAAGTAACAGATTGTGTAATGCCTTTGAAAGGAAGAAGAGGATACTTTATTTATTTATTAAACATGTGCCATCCATCTTAGGAGTCACGACTTTAGTTTATTATTGAGTATGTGACAATTTGAAGCTAGGAATCCTGATTCCATCTAAGTAGGAATTTTCTATGCTTACTAAACAGTCGATATTTTGAAAAAGTTTCTGGATGACAATCTAAAGGATCAAAGATTTTGCCCTTCATCTCTAGCTGCATCTATACTTTTATTTATTTATATGTAAAAAGCAAATAATTTTTCTTTGAGACCCATTGACATTGTCAAGTTATTAACTCTGCAACCATTAGGGATCATTTCTGCTCCTTATTTGAGATTTATAGTGTCTTTCAAAAATGTACATTTAATTAAACTGGATTTGAGAGGTATTTAAAATCTGAGGAATATAATAGCAGTAGCATTTAGACTTAAATGCAGTTTTACAGTGCTTTACAGTCATTTCTAAGCAATACTGTTTACAAAGTCAACATATTGCCCCCAACAATCTGAATCCTCATTTTGCTGACCTTGAAAGGATGGAAGATTGAGTTGACCTTGAGCTGGTCAGGATCCAACTCCTAGCAGTGGACAGTTAGCCTGCAATACAGCATTCTAATAAATATTTAACTTTTTTTGACACTTGATATGGCAGATTTGAATAGACAGTAATGTCATGTGGATTAATTAATTGTCCCACAGTTTGTTTATTCAATATATTCCAAATTATCATTTTTAATAGTCACTATTTAGACAAAAAGAAATGTCAAGAAAGTACTTCATTTAAAAATCACGTTTTGTGTCTCAGTTAGTTTGATAATCATGAAAGGTTTTAAATAAAATATTGGAACAGATTATGTATACTCAAGTTCCTGATGTTACACTTGAAATATCTGATTTCTGATCCAAAACCCATGATGCCAGCTGATCCATAATTAATTACTTAAGCATTAAGCTAGAGAGCAACAGTATTTATTGCAGCTCTTGTTCAGAATACAGATGCTATAGATATAACAGTTCAACCTTTATTTTACCAGTCCACTTTTATGAGCAGGAAATAACATTTTTTATGAAATATAAACTTAGGTATCTTTCCGTTTGATGTAGAAAAATGTATGCAATATATATTAGTACTGAAATATATTAGTATTTTATGAGTGACATTTCAATGACAAACTTATTAATAGATCCCCAGGCAACATTCAGCGTGATAATATTAGTTCCATATATAACTTTACAGGTAATGTATTTCCTCCCATTAGCAATTATGGAAAGTTCAGGAACAAGATGAATATTATGAAAAACAGAAAATGGTCATAGAGACAGAACTTGTCATTTTTATTGGATGTTGCTAAAAAAAAGAATTATTGGCTTTATTAACAGCAACTACTAATTTAAGAATCTGGTAGGACAATTGTTGAATTTACATGAAATATACTTCTCAACGTATCTTGATTTCCAATTCAAAGCAGTCTATATTAGAGAACCAATTTGGTCTACTGGTTAAGGCATCAGACTAGAAAGCAACCATGAGTTCAAGTTCCACCTTTACCATGAAAGTCAGATGTGTAACTTTGGGCCACTTTCTCAGCCCAACCCACCTCACATGCCTGAAGTCCTGACTGAGTTAAAGGTCTTGTTTCTTGACTGTGCTAACATCCATGGCAACAGTTCTACTTAGCAACATATGAATTTACTTTTTATTGCTTGAATTGTTTTTAATTTGTTTTTATGTTCTATGATGTATAATGTAAGCAGGGCCGGATTTAGATGAAAAGAGGCCCTAGGCTATTCCACTTATGAGGCCCTTTCACCTCCCATTTTTAAGTTTGTAAATTATGTAAATTACACAAGAGATAATAAAATACATCATTGAGGCCCTAGGCTGAAGCCTAGTTAGCCTATAGGAAAATCCGGCCCTGGATGTAAGAGCCACTAAACAAACAAACAATTAGAAGCAAAACACAAGACCCATGTTTGCTTACTACTTGAAATAAAATTCAAGAAATCAATGAAAGAAATAAAGTTCTAGAGGAATCGCTAATATTGCAAAGAAGTTGAGTCTAAATAGGATCTGTGAATATATGAACCTGAAAGAAACCATTAGGGCTTTGCATATTATCCCCTACTTACTGCAGGAATATAATCATAGTATTTCCAACAAATGTTTTTTGCCTGTTAACAACCAGAAAGGAAAAGCTTTCTTTGGTATTGGGTTCCATTGTTAAAAGATTTTTTATCATAGAAAAACTTAAGTTATTCACTAGAGTTATTGTTGAGAATGATTAAATAATAGAATGAACACTAACATTAGACTGTTTTGGACTAAGTCTGTCAAATAAAATACAGCTATAACAATACGGAAGCTAAACCTTTTTCACTGTCACATCCATACCATACTTTATCAACAGCATCAACAATGAAACTGTACTGGGGAAAAAAAAGAGGACACCCAAGTCTGCTGTCATTTTGAAGGAGAGGAAGAAAAGCTGGAAAAATGTCAGTATGTCATAGAAAACTCAGATGAATTGTGAAAGCAATTTTTTCCCGTTTTCATTCTGAAGGCTTTCATTACTTCTAATTATTGCAACATCAGTGAAATATCCTACTAGATCTTTTTTTGATGGTTGCATATTAAAATCTATATTAGAAAAATGATACACATAAAAGTAGGGTTATTTTATTTTGGATTGAGAGGGCATTTACACCAAGCTATATAGCCTTACCTTAATGCCACAGTTTCAAACTGTGCACGATGCTAGCTCAGGGCATTGAAGAGAAATCAGAGGGATGTCATAGAATATTTTACTGTTTAATAAATAAAAACTATTAGTTAGCTCACTGTGATCCCCCTTTGGGCAACTAAGTAGGATTCCTGTGACCAACAAATTTTGGGATCCTCTGGTCTAATGATTTAACTCATACCAAGACATAAAATATGATAGCATTATGGAATTATAACTAAACTAATGCAAGCATTCATTCAGAAATTTTATTAAAATGAGAGCTGAATAATAAAACTGACTAATTTTCCACAGATATTTTAATTTGGTGAAATTTCTACAAGTTATGAGAAATGATTCAGACAATTTCACCAAACCCTTTGTTACTTTCTGTGTGTAGACCTGGTCAAGATTTTGTTCATGTTTCTAGTGTGTTTGATTTTGTTTTATTAGTAATAATTAAATGAATAGAAGAAAACATAACTATCATTTCAAAGTCAGTCAGTGTTTGACATTTTCATCTACTATATATCTCTGATGAAACAGAAGTATATAGACAAAACAGTCATCTGGAAGTTACCTAGACAGCATAAATAATTTGAATGAATATTCATGAGGTTTATTAGACAAGTTGCTGTCGTGATTCCATCAAAAATAAAAGAATAATAATGGACAGCTATTTTGATGACATTTCTTCATCAACCTTTCTATGTCAAATTAGATTTACCAGTGTGCAGGCTAATATAGTTTTAAAAGATATTTTATTACATGCAGGCAATATGAGGGCATCACTGTTACACTGCTTTCCCACTAAAATAAGATGTCAGATTAATTTTAATACCAATATTTCAGAATGGCATGAGAGACTTCTATTAATATTGGATTTTGTTGGCAGCCACATTGACTTGGATATATTTTACTGAATTTCAATCAGCTGTGTTGATCTAATAAAGGTCAATTGTCATTATAAATCTTATTCAAGAAAGCAAGTTCTAGAATTTATGACAGTACTGAAAAAAATAACTTTATGGCCCATGTACCATCACCTACTGACTCTTCTCCTCATTCCTCCGTCCCTCACAGAGTGAAGAGATTGAAGAGGAAGAGATTTCAAGAGAGCAGGTGTTCTACACATCAAGAGCAATAAGATTATGCTACCAACACCAACAAGAAAGAGTCAGGTAAAGTAGAGATTGTCTACAGAAATAACCTTCTCTTTGTCTTCACCCACTCACAAAAATAGAGATTGGAGACAAAGACATTTCAACAGAGTACTATAAGCTGTTTGCCTAATAGTCCTGTGGTTACAGACCTGACCTGTTATATGATTACATTGCTTTCAATATGTGCAAGACAGTAATTAGGCATTTCAGCATTCCAACGAGTAAGGAAGTAGTAGGACACAAACAAAAGTTGAAGGTGTGAAACTGAGCAATCTTGTCTCTTTCCAGTCATGAGATTTCCCAGCTAGCAACTGCTTTGCTTAGTGGCAGAGATGCCAGTCCCAATTAGGTAAGGTAATACAAAACTAGGGATGCTTTGGATTACTTATACATATATTAGTCCCTTTTAGTAACAATTACCACTGGAATAAAAACTGATTGCCTATTAACCAAGCAATTGAATAGAAATTGTGAATATATGTTCAGATTTCCTGGATAGATGCCAATAAAAGTAGAATAATATGTGTGATTATCCCATGAATATGACTGATATGTTCACATAGGAACAAAAGAATCTACCATGTGGAAAAATCTCCCTTTTTACTTGAGCAGGTAGTTTTGTATAAAGACGTTGTGAATGAATGCTTAGTTCTTCTAGAAATTTAACCAGATCATCATTTTGCTTTAAGCCATTTTGCCACCTTATTCAGTTCCCAGTGATGAGAAATATTGCAAGAAAAGTAGCAAAAGAGAGCTATCACATGCAGCTTTATGAATAGTCTAGAAAGATTAGAAATAATAGGATCATTTTGAACAGTAAGTTTCACATACTTTTATATGGAAGAGCAAAAAAGTTAGATATTTCTAGCAGCAGTTCTTTGACTGTCCTTTCTTATAATTTCGGCATTAGTGATCTCTGGGTGCTATACTTTTTCAAAATAGCAATTATTTACTTTATGAATTAAAAATAAGCATATACATTTTACACTGTATATGAATAGGTTGGATGTGAATCAATTTTAGCATGATTTAAAATTTTTGTTCTAGCTGTACATATAAATTAATCGAGCAAGTTCATAGGAAGTATCCAAGATTTCAGCTATTGCGGTCTCTAACACACACACACACACACACACACACACACACACACACACACACGAGGGGGGATTGATTTTATTAATTTGGAAGAGACTTGCTAACATTTTGTGAATAGGTTATGTGGTGTAATTGCATTTAATAAGTCCTGAATATTAAAAATATATATGGGAGGGTCTAAATGGAAGACAGTATTTTGTATGCCATTAGCAGCTATGAGCGAGTGTTTTTGCTTTAATCTTTTTTTCTTATAATGAAAAGCATGAAAAGAAGCAAGTGGTATATTTCTTAGCTTAGACATACCACAGAGACCCAGTTTCTGATCCCTTATACTGCAGCTACTATTGGAACAGTACATTTGAATCCATGTGTTGTTTCTAGGGACCTGTTTAAAGTTTCTTGTACAGTTCATTACAGTTGTTTACATCTTCCATTCTATAAAATCTTGATAAGGTTTTGCAGAATGGCATCATTTATAGTTTCTTTTTCACCTTACCAGACACTGATTTGAAATAGTCAGAACAGTAAACTTGAGCTGCATTCTCTTAGCGCACTTGGATGGTAAACAGACTAAGGTAGCATTATTTGTGATATATGAAGACATAAAATTTAATCTTCCATCTATCAATCTTTACTGCCAATTTTCAGGTTGTGCTGTCAAATATCGATCAATAAGAATAGAGTTGGAAGGGACCTTGAAGGTCTTCTAGTTCAACCCCCTGCTCAAGCAGGAGATCCTATACAATTTCAAACAAGTAATTGGCTAGTTTCTTCTTAAAAATCTCCAGTGATGAAGCATCCACAGCTTCTGAAGGTAAGCTGTTCCACTGAATAATTGTTCTCACTCTTAGGAAGTGTCTCCTTAATTCCTGGTTGCTTTTCTCCTTGATTAGTTTCCATACATTGGTTCTTGTCTTGCCTTCAGGTGCTTTGGAAAATAAGTTGACTCCCCCCTTCTTTTTGGCATAAAATATAATTTCCCAAGATCAGATTTAGAAAACCTACCACTCATAGTCCACGTTTTTCCTTCCAGTGTGGTAACATCAAAGCATTGAATGTTGGCAACAAAATCTAAAAAGTTGACAGTACTGGTTTTTTCCTCAGTGGAAATGGTAGCAGAAGACCAATGAGAAGTAAACTGTTCTTTTTCCTACTTCTAAATGTATCTGAAATGCCAAAGTGTCAATAAAAAAGGCATTTCCAGCTATTTTTAAGGAATTGGAGAAGGGGTGAAGGACAAAAATTTAGAATTTACTCTCTAGCGTCCCCTACTTTATGCTTAAATCTAAATCTCTTTAGTATTAACTCTTATGTCTGTTAGTTTGTAACATTCTATTGGAAGATATAGGGAAACAATTATTGAACCAACTCAAGTAAGCTGACTCGTAGAATGCCGCGTCCCATGATTTCAATGGGACACTTTTCAGAAACCCATAGTCTACTTGGATTCCTGCTGGCAAGCCAGGGCTGGTTGAAGGGGGAGTGGGATGGGGTGCCAGCAATTAGTTAGTAGCCCTCTTGCTCCCTGGAGAGAGGGGTCCTTGGATACATGCCAATTTGGGAAGTTTTCTTCTTGGTCTCTCCTTCTCTTTGGTCTCCCTTCCTGCAGCATTTCTTGAAGTCAGCTGAGGAGGAAAATTCATTTCTGACACTCCCCATCAGCTCCCCATGAAGGAAAGTCAAGAAGGAAGCCAACAGAAGCCTACTTCTGCTGTTGCACCCAAACAGCTGATGGCAAGCCTCAACAGTTGAGCAATGATTGATTGCTTCGAAACAGATGATGATATTCATTTCTCTAAAGAAATAACTCTGAAAGATGTGTATGGGTTGTCTAGCATAGTCTTAAAAACAGCCAAGTCTCTGTGGAACCAGACTCCTTAGAGAACATTATGGGCTATATTTTGATTAGGAACAATTTCCAAAAAATTGTTCTGCGCAGAAGTATTCTTTGCAACATCTGGTGCTAATAATATATAATTTATTATTGATATGAGATGCTACTTTAAGACAGCTGCTTGATGAGCTGATCTCCAATGTATATTTTGGTTGCTATTGTGATTGTAATTACAATGCAATTATAATATATGCATTAGATGATTAACCTAAGAATTATTAAATTCTTAACCTGATTATTAAATGTATCTATTCTATTTAAAGTTCAATGTTAAATTTTTATGTTTTCTGTTCACCGCCCTGAGTCCTTCGGGAGAAGGGCGGTATACAAATC
>JANHFO010006038.1:61487-72135 GCA_032468095.1 Pareas carinatus | reverse complement strand
ATAAATAAATAAATAAATAAATAAATAAATAAATAAATAAATAAATAAATAAATAAATAAATAAATAAATATGCAAAACTATACAGCAACTATTTAAATAAAACAGTTTAAAAAGTCTTCCAATACTTAATCAGGATTTTTTTAAAAAGAATATTGAGAATAACATACACTTTTTAGCAAACAGTCTTTTGTTAATATATTCTAAATTGTGGAAAATAATCCCCTCTTGTTTTTAAAGCGTTTGCAAGATGTAGAACAAGAAAAAAAACCTGTAAAAATTAGTATAATGTTTCCACTCAATATGCCCTTTTTATTTTATACATATCTAGGCTGAGTTCTGGAAAGTTGCAAGTTCTCATATTGGTCCAATCTATACGTAGGCAGTGAAAAAAATAGCTAGGTTGCCAATAAGACTGAATTCTTTTTTCCCCAAACACATTAAGCATTTATAGCAAAGGGAGTTCACATCAATCAAATCTTCTTCATGTGAATTTTCTGCATTGTCTGCATGTTTTTCTATTTTGTCACATTAAAAAGCCAACTTTCAAAAACCAACAACAGAAGCTTTAAAATCTACAACATTTATCATAAATATAAACACACATATATAATGTGCTGTTCCTTTTGGGGCATAAGCAACATTTATAAATCACAAGAAGGAAGGGGAAGAAGTAGAAAGAAAAATACATTAAAAACAGGAAATGAAAGCAGTCAGTGTTGATGGAGGCTGGAGACTGAACCTATGCCCTCTTCTTTGTAGGGCTTGTTGCTTTCCCCACTCCTGTTTACATGAAGCTGCTGGGTGATATTAGATGGGGTGATATATTATCATTATGCTGATATTACTCATCTCTATTTTGGGAGCAACAAGCAATGCTCTGAAGGTTCTGTGGTTGTGGCGATTTGAATGGGGAAAAACGGGCATCAAATCAATCCTGGGAAGGTGGAATAATGTTGAGTTTTAGGGATTCCTGGATCAGGTGATCTAGTATCTTTAGCTCTAGAATTGGCTATACCACCCCATATAGAATTCACGTGGAATTTTAGGGGCTTCCTGGACTCTCAACTCTTGTTCGAGAGGTGACAATTATGACCAGGAAAACTTTTACCCAACTTCATTTTATGTGCCAACTGTGTCCTTTCTTGGATTAGGAGGTGCCATGCCTGGCCACTTGTGTTTTGGTCAGTTGATATCAACCCTATAAGCTAGATTCGACTAAGAAACCAGTGCCTTATGAGTCTAATACTACTTTTATTAGAACAGCATCAATAACAGACTCTTGAAAGCCTGAATGCTATTCCCGCACCCCTTGCCTATTTGCAAATAAAAGGACTACATTTCAGGTTTACTTTGGGGTCTCTTATGGAAAGATCATTATATTAAATGAACAACTAATTAAAATGTACAACTCAGATAACATTTTAAATAGTAAGGAAGGAATCTTCCATAGCTACTGTGTTCTATACTAAGTTCAACATCACTGGTGGAACACATAGTATATTTGCATTTCCACTGTCTTTTCTATTCTAAATCTTACAGATATGATTAGGTACAAAACTAATATCAGCCAGATGCACTGATAGTATGCCCCAAAATAAATGCCTGCTTCAGGGTTTTTTCTCCTTCACAACAATCAATTTCAATCACTCACCTGATGGAAAGTAATTTTTTTTATTACATAGAAAATCATAGTTAAAAGAATTCAGAAATTTGATTCCAAACAGCATCAGAAGGAAGAGAAATGATTGTAAATAGAAACTGGATGACAAATCGGCAAGTAAAATCTAGAAAGTTCAATGCACAAAACTGTATAATTCTTCAGTAATAGGTTTTAGAATCTTTCTCCATTTAGCTATACCAGTTTCTTCCAATCTTTAAAAAATAATAATAATAATAATAATAATAAAAGAAACATTGATCACTGACACCCATATTCTTTTATCTCACAAAAGATGGAAACCCATTAGGTTGGTGTTACTATGGTTAAAATATGATTGGGAAGAAAAATTGATTCCTGTCCCCTTTTTTATTGTAAATTAGAGTTTGAAATATTTGATTACCCTCCCAGAGAAGCAATTCTTTACTACTCTTTCTGTTTCTATTTTATGCTACAAATCATTATAGTCTATACATAAGAGATGGACCAATAAGCCTCCGTGAGTGTATTCATTTGTGTAGGCATATATGGATTTTTCAAGAGATGAAAACTTATCTAGTAATTTTCTTGCTGTATGCATGGAGTGTGCTGTTCATTTAACATTCTGTTAAAAATTATAAGAATGTGTGTGTGAGAGTATTAGCGAATATGTTATTAACAATCTATATTAAAAGTTTTTCTATGAGATATCTAATATAAATGAACAGAAAGCCTTAAAACATTTGTGAAAAATGTATCAATTGGATTAGAAAATTATTCCAGATCTGGAGGAGGAAATTAAAATAGGCCAAAATACAGATAATCCTGAACTAATGACCACAATTAAACCCAAAATTGATGTTGCTAAGTAAGAAATTTATTAAGCAACTTTTGCTCCATTTTAAGGCTTTTCTTGCCACATTTGTTAACTGAATCACTGTAGTTGTTAAGTTAGTAACATGGTTCAATGAATCTGATTTCCACATTAACTTTGCTTGTTCTGGGATCCCAGGACACTGCGACTGACATAAATGTGAGTCATTTGTCAAGCATCTGAATATAAATCACATGATCAAAGGGAGACTAACCCTAACCCTAACCCCTTTGTCTCAATCTTTTAACTTTCCTTATGTCAACTGCCTTCATTACTATATAGATTTTCCCAAGATTCTTTTAATTCACCCTATACCTCTCCTGGCTAGCAAATCTTCATCCAACACCTTTAATACTACATTCACCTTTGTTTTAACAAATAGCTCTATAGCCAATTTTCTTTCTATTTTAACCCAAGTTATGCTAGATCCTTTCTTTCTTCATCCCCTCCATTCCTTCTGCTTGATTTTCCCATTTCTAAACTGGCTCCTTCTCTCTTTTCCCTCCAATGTGTTCAGTTTATAATTTTTTGGGCTCACAGAGTAGTAGTACTTCTTTAATTTTTTTCTCAATTCCCTGGAGGGATTACTGAGCTTCTCCACCTTTTTACTCTCTAACACCATCATTAGTCTCTGGTTATCCTTTTTTCTCAATTTTCTCCTTCTTCTATTTTGCTCTCATGGTTTTTCCAATTCCGCCAATCTCTTTTTAATTTCCAATTCTCTTTGTCTGGGGCAGTATCTCTCCAGAGCTTTTAACAGTTCTTCTATTTGTAGCATAAATTTGTTCAACTGTTCTTTTTTCACTTTCTCTGTAGAAGCCATTTTGTCTGCTCTCTTTTTAAATCCAGAAAGAAAGAAAAGTTCAAGCCTTTGGCTTCTCACAATAATTTTAGTCACCTTCTCAAAAAAATCTTCTTGGGAATAACAGCCTCTACTTCCACTGTTGCATCAATGCACATTTTAATTGAAGGATCATCATTTTTTTTAGGATGAGTTTTCTCACCGAACTGGATTTTTAGGTGCTTTCTTTATATATCTTCTCTGCTTCAGTCCCTTTTCAGCAGGTTGCTGTTGTTCCCGTGCTTGCTCCAAAATGCTTCCGGCTTGCTCCAAAATGGCGATTAAACAGCGATTCTTCCATCAGAGAATAAGAGTTTAAAAAATGTTTTCAACGATCGGGACCGCTACCCCGATCGCCTCCACTTCTACACTCTCTTCAGATGCCTCTATGTTGTGTCCTAGGACACATATGCCCCCAAACAGGTGAATTTCAAGATTTCGTCGGCCGGGGTTCCAACCGACTTCGTCTCCACTGGAATTACCCAGAACCGGAAGTTCCTGAACTGCTGAACTTTTGATGGCTAATGGCAGATGGCAGTCAGCAGAAAAAGCCTGCAGTGCTGCTTTTAACCGCTGCACCATCCTGGCTCTTACATTTTGAACCCTGAGTATCAGAATATTTTATTTTATTTTTCTAAAAAATCTGCCTCTTCTGATTTGTGGCTAATTTCACCAATCTTATAACCCAAATCCAAAGTCTTAAACTCTGAATCTAATGCACCTCCTCCATATTCTTCACATTGATTTCCTTAAGCAAGTCTCATTAAAAAAAACCACAATCTCCTGTTTCGTACATAGTACAATCTAGCATGTTGAACTCTTGAATTCTAAATCAGAAGAAGAATCTGAAGTGGGAATAGGATGAGTCAGATTCTACCATCCTGCCTAAGGGATAGTAAAAAGGGAAAATTAAAATAAGGAAAATGTGTCTCTGTGTTTGTGTATGGGGTGAAACATTTTGTTTTATCGTCTTGAAATTGTTGAAATAATAGAAAAAGGAAGGAATTCTGAAATATTAGTTAATATCATTTTATGTAATGCCAAAACAAGAATTAAAGTAGCATGTAAAAAGTTAAAGAAGAATATTTTAAAATAAGCAAAGTTTCTGGACTGAAAAGTCCATGAAAATAATAAAAAAATTTTTTTGAAAAGGACCTGGAAGAAGTAGAAGCTACTAAGAGTAATAATATTTTGGACTATATATTAATAAATGTTTCAAGGGGCAACATTCTAAGTTCTCAACTTCCATTTATTGTTTTTCATTTCTTTTTGATACACTGGAGTATAAAATCCAAATTAATAACTCTCATTGCTCCACTACAATATTGATAGTTTCTTCTATTTTCAACAAGAGCTTTCAAAGTGAAAAAATGCTATACATTTTTGGGTTCCAACAGCTCCATTGGTAGATTTTTTTAAAAAAAAAATCAATTTAATAAATGTGCAAATTTTTTTATTAATTTACTTACTTATCTATCATATTTGTGTATCATACAAAATGCGACTCTGAATGGTTTACAATAAAAAACCTATTAAAACAGCAATATAAAAAACAGGCAATATTTAATAAATAATAATATTATGATTAAATGATGAAGAAAGAGCTACAGATTTTAATAACACTGGAGCAACCTGAGCAACTCATTCCCTTGGGATTCCCAGGCCTGATGACGCAACCATGTTTTGAGGGACTTATGGAAAATTAGCAGATAAAGCAAACCTCACCTCTGTGAACCAAGGGAAGGGGGAGGGAAGAGAATGATGTTCCCTAAGGTAGGAGCTGTTAGATAGAGGGTTGCGAGGAACGAGGCGGAGGCACTCTCAGGTTGATGCTTTATTCAGGTATGGTTGGCAGTAACAGGAATGGCGGATTGGTGGCAGGCTGCCCCCTATATACCCATTCTAGGGTGGCAGACTGCCAATCCGGGGGCTGGCATTTCCTGCGCTTGGCAAATGCCCTCCCCCGGACACAACACCCCTTCCTACCCAGATAGCTCCTTGCCTGATCTACATAACGTAGTCATGCAAGTATGCCGGCTGCTTAAAAGCCCGTCCAGACCTGCGCGGTTCAGTCAGTAGTTGGCCGGCTCTGGGCAAGGTCGTGCCTGTGGGATGCTCTGGAGCTCCATCAGGATGTTTCTGGAAACCTCTGAGTGTGGCCTCGGCCCCACCCTGGTTGGCAGGTGGAATCCTCGCTGCAGCCGGTGGATCTTCTGCGGTTCCAGGTAGGTGGAGCGCGTACTCCCCGCCTTCGGTCCCTGTAACAGAGGGTTTTGCGATGGGATTAGAGTTGACTCCTTCGGGGTGGGGCAGTGTGTGGGGGTGTCCTTCTGCGGCCTCCGGTTCATCGCCAGTGTTAGATAGGGGGTTGCGAGGAACGAGACGGAGGCACTGTCAGGTTGATGCTTTATTCAGGTATGGTTGGCAGTAACAGGAATGGCGGATTGGTGGGGGGCTGCCCCCTATATACCCATGCTAGGGTGGCAGCCTGCCAATCCGGGGGCTGGCATTTCCTGCGCTTGGCAAATGCCCTTCCCCGGACACAACAGGAGTCATGACAGAAATGCCCCTCTTTCCTGGGTCCTGCCAGATTAGCTCCTTAGCAGATGGGACCCACAACATCCCTCTTCTGCTGAATCTGATGGGATGGTGAGATGTAATCAGGAAGAAGCGGTGATTACAAAGTTAACATTACATATACGTTAGTTATATTTGTGCTTACAACTCAGTGTTGATTCCTGGTGACTACCTGAACAAGTCCTTGAAGTTTTTGTAGCAATATTTGCAGAAGGGGTGTACCCTTGTCTTCTTTCCAGACCTAAGAGAGATTGACTGAATTTCTTTAAGAACTCTAGCCTGGTTATAGTCCCAATTCAAGTAGAAGAACTCATACATATACTGTATGAAAAAGAGCAAGCTTGAGGAACCTTCTGAAACCACAGTGAATTTTCAACAACCTAATGATATAAGTGAATCTGCACTATACATTTGAGTATTAAGGGAAAGTGTTGAGAGCAACCTTTCCCACATACCTCTGTGGTCTTCTGGAGCTTCCTGTCAGTCAGTTCTTAAGCACAGTTTGACAAGGGAGGGTAATGATTGTGAAGTGCCCTTCCCCATATTGTATTGTTTAGCATCTACGCACATAAATGTAAGGAAACAATTTCCAGAAAAAATAATCTGGAGTATGACTATAGCATACATCACGACGAACAAGAATCCAGTCCACGTATTTCCAGAGTTCCCTCATTAAAAGAGACAGTTTAGTAATTCCGTAGACCTTCTTAAAAATGACCTGCTGGGTCAGTTTGGATTGCTTATTTCATGATGATGTAAGCAAATCTGAGTTGATTAAATTCAAAAGGGAAGCATAAAGAAATCTTGACACTAATAAGAGTATATCCTTGGGATCAAGAGCTAGAAAGGGAACTTTTAGTAAGCTGGATCGGTCCTCTAAACTTTTAATCATCCCATCATATTTACCAAAATAATGTAGGACTTATATTGATATTTAATGGCTAAGGCTTTCAAAAAATATTAATGGGTAGGTGACACATTGATGTTTGGTGCTGAAGGGGAATATTTACCATTATTTGAAATTAATTATAAAAACCAAATATTTTTCACTTACAGCCTCAAAACTAATTTAAAGTATTGTCCTCAAATATATACGATCTAATATAAATGGTAAAGTAGAGAATCTTCCATGCACTGATGTTGAGGACACTGATTTTGCTTCCTTGCTATTCACCAACCTACAATTAGATAAGTTTATTC
This sequence comes from Pareas carinatus, assembly GCA_032468095.1. Taxonomy (NCBI): domain Eukaryota; kingdom Metazoa; phylum Chordata; class Lepidosauria; order Squamata; family Pareidae; genus Pareas; species Pareas carinatus. The sequence goes on along the minus strand of JANHFO010006038.1, from coordinate 65,006 downwards.
CTTCCTTTTATTTCATTAAAATACTAATTAATTGCTTTTGTTCACAGTTTACAGAGAATAAAGTTGTTTTTAGCAGAACAGTAGCTAATATAACAGAGGGAGGGTTATGTATGTTTGTCACATTTTAAAAGTTCACGCTATTTTTCTTGAATTTAGAAGTGAACAAAGCAATCCACTGTTCAGGTCTGCCTGGCATTTTTTTTAAAATATACAAATGGTACTGAATTCTTGAAAAAGGTCAACATTTGCTACGCTCTTCATTTATATCTAGGTGTGAAATGATGTAAACATCAGACTTGCAACGATTTCACAGAAATATTGCTGAAGAGCCAATGATTTTTATGTGTGTAAAGGGTATGATTTTACAGAACGTTTAATTAATATCTTTCTTTTCCTTTGAAAAAGGAGGCCATAAGCTTTTTGTAAAAGTTGCCTTGGGAAAAAATAAAATAAGAAAGAAACAGTTAAACAAATTGCTTGTAAAGCAACATGACCACAGGAATGATGGAAGCATGAATCAAAAATCTTGCCTCCCAATTTCATTCGCTGCATGCAACAGACCAATCTAATTTCCACAGAACTAAGAAGTAGAGGTGGCACAATAATCAGTCCTCAGTGATATACTTATCTAACACTAAATTGCAGAGGACAAATGATGACACTTTTTCTTGGTCTAGGGGGTGTTCTTTGCAGAGCCACTGGTTCTTCCATCGCAATTATGTTTGAAGAACTTTGAAGGATGTATTACACCCCAGGCCTTTATATTTTTGCAGCCTACTTAGAGACCCAGATGTTTATTCAGATCAGGGATTGGCAAGCAGTCACCCAGGGGCAACCTGAAGTTTTGGAGTGAGCCTCCTGGAGATCCTCCTCATTTAGTGTTGAAAATGAGACAACTCCCAGGAAAAGAGTCCCCCTGCTGTCTCACCCCTGACCCCTCATTCCTCTCTCATACTTAGGGCAAAAATGGACAAATGAAAAACACCCAGGAAGCTCTATGAATTTAATTAAGCACAGATGGCTTTTATATGAAGCTAAGCTTCCAGACTACTGTAGTTTGCTAATTGTTTTGGTTATTGAAGGTATGTCTTGTCTTCAAATGCCTCTCTTCATGACAAAATGGTGCTTATTTGTACCATATTTATGTTTGCATCTAAATGTAGAGAATTATGAAATATGCAAAGGTAAAAATAAGATATAGCAGAATATGCAGTAATACAGTATAGTAAATTGACCAGAAGGAGAATAGAATATTTCACAAGACGTTTTTATTACAGCTTGTAAAACTTCTTGCTTAAATAGAAAAAAGTGCTGCTTAGTGCAAAGCTCCTAGATTGGGGCTGAAGGGTGAAAAGGGAATAGTTCACTCTATTCTGTTCTCAGAAAAAGCCAGGTGTCTCATAAAAAAACCCTAATACAATATTTATTGTAATTATTCCCTAAATAAATGTATGTCTATCTTGCCCGTTTTGCTCTGTCATGCTTTTTCTCAACATATCCTTTAGTTTTCATAGAAATATGAATAGACCTCTCAAACTCAAGAAAAAGATGCGCAATCACTCTGTAGAAAAAGTTGCGTGAAACCCTGAAAACCTTTTAAAAATGTTCATAAAATGCAACTTTTTAATTAGACTGAACATGAATTGTTATATATCTAAGGAGGATTTATATTAATTGCATTTAATTAATTTTAGTCTTTATTCTATCTTATCCTACTACTTTATTTGGTCCTACATCTTTGAGGGACTGTTGCCAGAAAGCATCTGTCTGCTGACCAGGCCAGTTTACGATGTCATTTAAAACCCAGAACAACTGTAAAATGTTGAAATAATAACAACAAATTTAAGAATCCACAAAACAAATAGAAGGGCTTACAACTCACATGAGAACAGGGAATTTATATAACACCATTTATTTCTATTCTTCCCTTTGGAGTGCATAATTGACTTATGCTTCACATGAAGCTCATTGGCCTGGTTCGCAGGAAAGGTCACACATTGAAACAAAATTCCGTACATCAACTCCACAAATCAATAACTATCTGATGGTGGGTTTTTCTCAAATGCTGTGTGCATACAATTATTGTATTTATAGCAATAGGATGTAAGCTGAATTAATATAATTAAAGAGAGTCATTGTGGTATAGACCACACTGGAGTGCCTCAGTTTTAAGTCCATTTTTAGCCACAAAAGCTCACTGGCTTTGAATCAGTCACCTCTCTCAGCTCAGTCTATCTCATTAGGTTGTTGTGGAGTTAAAAAGACACCGACGCACCCCCCCTACACACACACACACACTAAAATAAAAAAAGAAAACCTCACACAATCCAAATCTGTTTTGGAGTGAAGCCTGTGACTTACTACAGATTCCAGAAGCTCCAGGCAGTCTGGTCCATGGTGAAATACTGGAAAATATAGTTCAGCATTCCCTGGAGTAGCACAAAAATTTGACAGAAGAGAATATTTGTAGTTCAGGGTTGAATTGTGGGGTCTCTGTTACTCCCTGAGCTTGGTTGTTTTCTTGCAGATCTTTCATCAGTGCGCTAACGATGTTTCCTAGTTTGGTCATGAAACATCTACAAGAAAACAGCCAAGCTTCAGAGAGCGCCAGGAACTCCACAGTGTTCGATAGGGGGTTGCGAGGAATGAGACGGAGGCACTATCAGTTTGATGCTTTATTGAGATATGGTTGGTAGCAATAGGAATGGCGGATCGGTGGCTAGCTGCCCCCTATATACCCATGCTAGGGTGGCAGCCTGCCAATCCGGGGGCTGGCATTTCCCACGCTGGGCAAGGGCCCTCCCCCGGACACAACACACAGAACTTGATATTTGTTTGTGCTTGAAAGTACACTGAGCTTTCATTGCTATCCATGATCAGGGATGGCTCTAGGCACCACTCTAGGGGCACCAATTTTTAAGGGGTGCCAAAATAGAAAAATCTTCCAAAAACAGAGTAAAAAATTTAAAAAAGCACGCACCTGCTGGAGGTTGGGACAATTTTGCAGAATTGTTGTCCTATAACAACAATTTCTGCTGATGTAATTAAAATCACTTACTATAAATCGAGGGAAAATCTCTCCCCCCTCCAGAAAAAAAAGAAAAAAATAGTTGGGTTAAAAATGTTATGTGTAAAGCTGAAAAACCCAAAGAAAAAGAGAAACAAGAGGGACCCTTATGAAATTTCCAGCAAAATTGGAAGACGTTCCAAACCATAAGAGATGCAAGAATATTACCTTGTGTAGGACGCCAAAATATCTAATGTTGGTTCTATCCCTGATTTCACATCCAAGTATATATGCCAGTGTTTCAGCCATTTCAAGGACTACAGTTCCCAGATGGGAAGTCTGGGAAATGAAGTCCACACATTTTAAAATGGCTGAGGTTGAAAAACACTGGAATATTTCGTATAGTTGAAATGAAGATTATTTTCCATTAAAGAGCAGCTAGAGCTATAGAGCCCAATGGTGTTTGATGAGCCTTAAAAAAAAAATAACACAAGCAAATTTAGAACTGCAAC